>JAODAL010010367.1:0-105537 GCA_025379985.1 Phyllomedusa bahiana | reverse complement strand
AACCGGAGTCACAAAAAAAGTAAAAATGCTGGGGGCCCCAGATGGTTTGTAGTTTTATATTGTTGTCCTTATTCTATATGTCTGTATATAGTGTATACAGGATGTATCTACCCAGTGTAACCTCTGTTACATCTCTTCTGAGTTTATGACCCAGCTTTCCCAGACAGCAGAATTGCTCCAATCAGAGCCCCCCTTTCTTTTCATATAGTGCTCTGAAAAAATGAAAGGGGAGCGCTGATAAGTTGCTATAAGCAACAAAGAAAGTCTTAGACCTAGACAGTTTTCATACATGTCCACCAAAGTATTTGATATAATCAATGTATCCCCCGTCACAGCTCCACAGCACTTGTTACCCAGCATCTCCAGACTCCACAATGCCAATGGCTAGTTTTACATTGTGAAATCTCCAACTCTTCCCAATTGTAGAAGTGGAAAGATGATGGCTTGATGTGCCCAAAATGAGTCTCCACCCAGGCGGTCTCACCTCCAGCCCGGTGGTAGAAACGACAGTGCAGTCACTTATCAGGAAAACCAGAGTCCTGTGCCTGTTATTCTGCTACTCAGTGGAGCCACTCTCTCCATAGACTTGCTTGCTTGCAGCCCTCCTAATAGAAGTCAATGAGAGTTACACACATAGCCGGAGAAACATCTTCTAATAATGTTGTAATTCACCTTGCTTTATGAATGCATAATTGTGGAAATGGAGCTGTTCTCTGCTCCATCTTATTTGCAGTGTCCATCTCCAGGTGTGAAAACACAGTCACTCATTAGCTTCTGGTCCTGTGTTGTAAACAGATGTCCGGCCTCTTGACTTTGTGGTTACGTGATGGACCCCGACCCCAAAGCAAAATGATTGAAACCAATGAACACAAAATAAACACACAACACACTGTAATCAGGTGTCAAATGATCAAAACTTTATTAAAGATCACATGACACTGAAAATGGCAAAACCCTCGACTCACGAAGAGTCACCCTTCAGCACTCAGGAGAGGAAAAACCCCCTGTGGGGGAAACCTCTAGGGAACCATGGCTGAAGGGTTGCCCTTCCCCTAGGCTTAGAGGTTTAATGCCAATATACAATTCAATACATTTTTACAATTTATACATCTTACAAAATTTACAGAGAACAACATAACAAACATAGACTTTAAATATAATAAACCCCATGTACGATAGATCTGGCTGCGATATCTGTCACCCCATTTATAGCTAGGCTCCATTTAATCATTGGAGAGCTGCTCTTTGTAGCAGGTCTCTCCACTCTGGCTAATTGAAGGAGATCCCCCCACCCTCCCTCCCTCAATTACAACAAGGGTTGTCTAAACCAGATAACCCCTTTTCCCTTCTAGAACCTCCAAATCCTGTCAAGGTAGGCAGTGTGTAGGGTAGTCAAGCTCAAGCTCAGCACTCAGAATTTTGCTGCAGTTTGAAGGAATTACTTTAGAATAACACCCATTAGATCAACGTGCACTAAACCTTTTCATACTATTGCCCGGCCACAAACTACACAGCATCACTTTCAAAAAAATCCCAATAAAGGGTTAGTCAACTGCACGTGCCTTCTGAGGTCGTTCCCGAAGCTCTCATGAAATGTGATTGGAATAATTTACGCGCAACAGGTGAGTTTGCAGTTTTCTAATCATTGTGTGGGTAATTGGGGATATAGAGAGTTTCTGACAACTGTACAAGTTGACATGAAAAACCCTAGGGTGGTTTTCTCACCCGGACAACATCGTTTGGCCCTCTTCGTGTTCCTGGTTTTTGTCTTTGTGGCATCGGGTGCTGATTTTTCCATGGATTTGGAATAAAAGGAAAGTTTTTGCTCATTTACAGTACCGCTGGGTGTTTTTATTCACGAAACCCCCCTGTTCGATAGATCTGCTGCTCGGGTTAGCTGTCACACCCATTTATAAAGGTACGATTTATCATTGGAGAGCTGCTCTTGTAGCAATTCTCTACTTCTGGCTAATTGAAAGGGATCCCTCTACCCTCCCTCAATCACAACAAGGGTTGTCTAAACCAGATAACCCCTTTTCCCTGCTAGGACCTCCAAATCCTGTCAAGGTAGGCAGTGTGTAGGGTAGTCAAGCTCAAGGTCTCCAGGCAAATCAGAAATGGCAATGATCATAGCAGTGCAGCCTTGTTTTATAGAATCTTCTTTATGACATAACAGGCCTCACTCATTATGAAGTCACCCACAATGTTCTGAGGTAGTAACCCTTTCATGACTGGCAATGCTCTTCAATACAAAGGTCACTAAACTGAACTTGTTACCAAGCAGGCACATTGGGTGACATGTCCGAAAATTGCCGTCACCGCGGCAGATTTTAGGCACAGTTAATCAGTGTAAAGTGCGCCTGAAAGTACGATACTTTCAAAAAGCTGGCGTCTGGTATACTTTGGATTGTAAACCTAATGTGCCTAAAAAGGCACATTGCGCCAAAAAAGGAGCATTGTGCAATCGCGGCGCATAGCGTATCAGTGCTAGTGTATGTAAAGCACCTATCGATGCGCACTGCGTAACAGAGGCGCATTGCGCATCATTACTAGTATATGTAATGCGCCTCAATAGGCGCATTGCGTTATGGAGGCGCACCGCATATCATCGCTACTATATTTAATGCGCATTTTTAAGCGAATTACAATGTGTCGTGCCTGGTCTATAATGGGTCTAGTGTTGGTATATTATAGTTCATTTATATCAAGAATATGCTGTCAAGAGCAATTTTGGCGCAAAATAGACCAAAACTGCGCTTGCATATTGGGACATGTCGCCCTATATCTTTAGTCTAAAATGCCCCCAGTAAACATATTAGAGATTAATCATACAGTATTTTTTGTTTATCTACACATTCTGATGATTGGGCCTACAAGTAGCTCTTCCAAGAAAATAGTTTTTTGAATAATTTCCCAACATACAAAGGGCGACGTCCAAAAAGTGGCGCGACGTCAGAAAGACACCGCTTGGGGCCGTCTTTAAAAGAATTGCATGTCAATTCTTTTCAAGACGGACCCGAGCGGCGCTTTTGAACACGCAGCGGCAATCTCTCATGTGAGCGTCGCTCCGTGTTCATCATAGAAAGCAGTGATAAAGTCACTGCTAATTGTTAGATCCGTCTTGGGGTCCGCTCTGTTGGTCCCCAATATGGATCTACAAAGCACTTGTAACACGGAGTGAGAACTCTGTGTGAACAAGCCCTTTATTTAAATAAAGTGTGTTTTTTTTCTTTGTGTTTATTTTTTTATCATTTTATTCCAGTGTTCATAGTGGAGGTTTCCTAATAGCTATCTCGCCATTACTATTGCTGGGGGCTTGGTATCAACCAGTGGTGTTTTTTTTTGTCAACCCAAGACTGAGAATAATCTTCTCTCATTATTTTGCCAGTGCCCAATGCTGGGTTAATTGCCATATGTGGACCATCTAATGTGATGGTCTGCTTCTGGAATGGTAGTAGGCTGGTATTGTTAGGGTTGGAAGGAACAAATATTCATGAACCTTCCCATCCTGATAGCATCACCCTGCAATTTTCCATTTTACCTTGGCCAGTAATGAAAGAATGGGGGGCCCTACATTGTTTTGTTTTTCATTATTTATCAAAGTGGAATGACTATTCTTAGATTTTCAGCAAATAAGTAATTAAAAGGAAAAGATGTGTGGTCACCATTTTTTCATATCCAGCCAAGATAAAACTGACAGCTGCAGACTGAAACTATCAGGATGGGAAGGTCATTGGATATTAGTTGTCAGTGCTCAGACCGTACACCACACACTGCATCAAATTGGTCTGGATGGCTGTCATTTGCCTAGTTACAGTATCTAATGATATCTCCCCAATAGAGATAGACTGATTTACCAGTCTGGGCCTGGGGAAAGCTTGACAACATCACAGACCATATTATCCTGATATTATATGATAGACACACACAAAGTATTTCATATAAACAATATATCCTCTGTCACAGCTCCACAGAGGTTATTACCCAGCATTTTTAGACTACACAATGCCAATGGGTAGTTATGCATTGTGAAATCCACAATTCTCCAACACCCAATTGTAGAAGTCGAAAGATGACAGCTTGCTGTATCTAAAATGAGTCTCACCCCAGGGCAGTCTCACCTCCAGCCTGGTGGTAAAGGCAGCAATGCAGTCACTAAGCAGAAAAACTGGGGGTCCTTTGCCTATTATTCTGCAACTCAGCACAACCGCTGTCTCTATAAACACGCATGCTTGCAGCCCTCCTGATAGAAGTCAATGATAATTACACAAATAGCCGAAGAAACGTCTTGCAATAATGCTGTGATACAACACCTTGATCTAAGAGTGCATACTTTTGGAAATTGAGCTTTTCTCTGCTTCATCTTATTTGCCAGAGCAGTGGCCACCTCCAGGGATAAAAACACACTCACTCACTCATTACATTAAAGGGGTTGTCTCGCTACAAAGAATAGCTTTCAAATTGTAGGGAACACAAAATAAAGACATTTTCCAAATATATTGCATTGTTCCTCTGTTTTCCCTAAAGAGATACAAGTGAATTTATTAAACCCCCCTGGCTATCAGTTTCCCTCAGTAACCGACTGTAAACAAATTCCCCAGGCTGTTTGTTCAATGAGATAACAGAGAGTGAGTCATCACACAGGTCGCAGTGTCAGTCAGTGTTCCTGTGCTGCCAGACAGTAAAAAGCTTATTTATCTCAAGTAAAAAAGCTCTGTAATTGGGCTTTTGTTTTGGGGGTCAGATAAAAAGTCCTGCCAGTAGTTTGTGAAGCTAATCTAATCTAATTTTGCATCTGAAAGCACAACGGACCTGTACAAGCATGGAGCTTATGCAAATTAGTCTGAACCAGGAAGTGACAGAGAATTTCTTTCATGCATTCTTTGAAACCCTGTGGGGAGACAACTCCTTTAAGGTCCTGTTCCTTTATATAATCACAAAACAGCTACCTACCCCCAGAGGATAAATATTTTGACCATCTCTATAAAATAAAGACATTAAATTATCATTATTCATCATTTTTTTCCCCAAATTTTACAACCCCCAACAAAGCATTGCAGTAAATGAGTCTCTTGTTAGGAAGGCTCCACTTTAGATAATATCTGCCAAATAAAAGGGCCCAGTACAGGATGAAAATGTAAGAATTATTCAAAGGTGCCTCCTTATACACTTATTTATACACATCAATTTATTAGGGTATAGACATTAAAATTGATACCCCACAACAACCCCACCTTCCCAGACATAAGTGGAAAATAAATTTGGGACTTGATTCATCCTTTGCTTCACAAAGGATACCATTTATATCTAGATAATTTGTATACCAGTGTCCCTTTGATGAAAGCCCTTGTCTCCAGGTCCACACTGGCCTGTGTGGCACGATTCATAGAACTCAAAAGGCTTCTCTAAACCTTTGCTGGGGCAAAAAGAGTGGAAGAGAACAGGGCGGTCTGCAGTGAAGATCTACTACTCATGAATTTTAGAGATAAAAAGGGACATTCTCCTAGTCCCTGCATGTGGCTCCAGCACCCAAGCCCCCAAACCTGTGTGCATACTGCAAAAAATTCATAGGTGCCACTGACTTTTCTGACCAAATTATAAAACCATAGAGCACCATGTGCAAAACAAAGGTGTGGTATATTTGGCTTTTGGAATGCAGATTTTGGTGGGTGCCATGTTGCATTTGCAAAGCCTCCAAAGTAACAGAACAAGTGAAACCTTCCAGAAGTTACTCTATTTTGGATTCAACACCCTTCATGGATCTCATCTAGGGGTGTATTGTGCATTTCGGGTGCACAGGTGTTCCATAGTTTTTTTTAGCATTGGGCCATAGAATGCTTTTTTGGGCTTCAATTTTACAGCTTTTGCCGTGCGGTATAAATGACAGGATAACTTTACAATGAGGGCGGTACAATTACACTGATATACATTTTATATAGTTTTTATGTTTTATTACTTTTACACAATAGAAATGTGTTTATAAAAAATTACATTTTTATGTTCGTCATAGTATGATAGTCATAACTTTTTTATTTTTTTGTATACAGAGCTGATTATGGGCTTGTTTTTTTGTGGGATGAGTTGCCGATTTTATTTGTACCTTTTTATTAAAGTGTTTGTGAGGCATTTTGAACAAAATACAGCAATCCAGGTAGTGTTTTTTATTTTTAACAGTAGTCACTGTGCGGTATAAATGACATGTTAGATTTACTTAGCAGGTTGATACAATTACAGCAATACCCAATTTGTATTTTTTTATGTTTTACTGCTTTTACATAATAAAAACACTTTTATTCAAAAAGGAAAACACATTTTTGCATTGCCATGTTGAAGCGCTTTAAAAACAAAAGTATTTTTATTGTGTAAAACAATATTTATGCATCGTTATATTCTGATAGATATAACTGTTTTATTTTTTTAATTAATTTATTTATTTTACGGCATTCACCATGCGATAACAGATTAGGTCGTTACGCATGCGGCAGTACCAAATATGATTATTTATTTTTGATCTTTTTTGAGGCAATTGGCATTCATAAAAGGGAAAAGGGCAGTTTACGTGTTTTTATTTTATTTTTCGTGTTTGCATTTTACTTTATGTCTACTTTTTCACCTTTTTTCACTTTTCTCCATAGGGGATTTGCATCAGTGATCCTCAGATCAGTGATACAATAAAGAGCAATACAGAGCAGGACTGCTCTGTACTAGTCTCTATGGCAACTGTCAGTCACCATGCCCGGCAATGCCCACAATGCATTGTGGGGCATGGTGACGTCACAGACAGTCCGGATGCTTTAGTAAAGCATCTGGGATGTTAGGCACGGCCACAGCAGTGGTGCTGGTGCAGCTTCTGCACCAATAACAGGCAGGAAGAGCTCACTCCTTCTGCCTGTGCCTTAGCTGTAGTGATCATGATAGATCACGACAGCTAAGGGTTAATCACCCACAACTGGAGCTCACTCCAGCCGTAGGAAATGCGGCATGAGGCCAGCGGTAATATACCGCTGGTCCAATGTCGTGATCATGGAGGGCCTGCTTGTGAGCCCGTGTCACGGATGCCCCTGTGACCCACGTCCCGGGTCGCAGGTGCATCTGTGCCCCGCTGCTGAGCGGCGCCGCGTCCCGCACGTCGGGTCGCGGGCGCGCTTGTCCCCCTGGCGGTGCCCAGTCTCACTTACCCGGCCACACTCCTGCTCTGGCTATTTCTGTCCCTCAGCATGCGCGGTCCCGCTCCCTAGGGCACGCGCGCGCCGACAGTGTTAAATTTAAAGGGCCAGCGCACCGGTAATTGGCTACTGCCAGTCACTGCCCCTATTTAAGCCTGCCTCTTCCCAGTAACCTCGCCGGATCTTTAGTGCCCTTTGCCTATAGGGAAAGCGTTCCTGAAGCCTTGTTCTGATTAGCCGTGTACCGTACCGTTTGCCTCCGTCCCTTGACCACAAATCTTGCTGCCTGTCCTGATCTTCTGCCTGTCCCCGACTACGAGCCTGCCTTCCGATTTTGTACCACGCTACACCTCGGCTGCCTCCACAAACAAGTCACGTCAGGGGTAGCAACCTGGTAGACTCCGGCCGCAGCAAGTCCATCCCGCTTTGCGCCGGGTTCTGGTGAAAACCGGAACCTACTTAGATTCCGCTCCCTGGCGTGGCTTATGCCATCGCTTGCGCTGGTCCAGAGGATGCACTACCTCCCACCGTAACAACCCGCAAGATCTGCAGGACGTACTGCTACGTCCATTTGCGGGAACACACTTCCCACTAGGATGTACCGGTACGTCCTATGTCGGGAAGGGGTTAATGGAAATGGCTTGAGCTCTGTTATGCAGTGGATACCTCCACTACCTCCAACCGTGACAGTAAGATCCGGCATTGGATCCCACCAAGGTGCCTCTACCGAGCGTCTCTAACATCACCACCATCGTGGCCCAGTAATCAAAGCAGATCACGCAGCAAGCGCAGCAGCTTAACCAGCTGTCTACTATGATGCAGCAGCTCCTCACCACTCAGCAGCAGCAATCGGCTGCGGTGGTCCCTCCCGTGGCAGCCACTCTGGGGTTGGCTGCCAGTCCTTAACGCCAGTTGTCCATGCCGACAAAGTTTGATGGGGACCCAAAGGCTTGCAGGGGCTTCATCACCCAGTGCTCCCTCCTCGTGGAACTTATGGCTGGTCAGTTCCCCTCAGAAAGGTCCAAGGTGGCCTTCGTGGTCAGTCTCCTCTCCGGAAAAGCCCTGGCCTGGGCAACTCCTCTCTGGGACTGAGGCGATCCGGTCACAGCTGATCTTGCGACATTCCTACAGGAGTTCCGCAGCGTCTTTGAAGAGCCTGCCCGTGCTTCGTCTGCCGAGACTGTCTTACTGAACCTGCAGCAAGGGAACTCCTCCGTAGGTGACTATTCCATGCAATTCCGCACACTAGCATCGGAGTTGGCTTGGAACGATGCAGCATTGTGCGCCACGTTCAAGAAGGGCCTCTCCAGCCAGATTAAGGATGCCCTCTCCACCCGGGACCCGCCGTCTTCGTTAAGTGAGCTCATCCATCTGGCAACCCGGATTGATATCCGTTTCGCGGAGAGACGTGAGGAGCTCCGCCAAGAGCATGAACCGGTCCGAACACGTCGTCTACCTCGTCTTGCGCCGGTGTTTCTACGGCCTCCACTGCCTCCTTCCCAGCCAGCCGTGGAAGAGGCCATGCAAGTGGATAGAGCCCACCTGACTCCGCAGGAACTTAACCGACGACGTAAGGAGAACCTATGTCTCTACTGTGGCAGCCCTGAACATCTCCTCAGGGGTTGCCCGCTCCGTCCGCAACGTCCGGGAAACGAGCGCACCTAGGCTTCGTGGGAGAGGCGTCCCTAGGTGTGAGCAACCCCTCTCCTCGTTTGAACATACCCGTCCTGGTCGGCACTGGGCCTGGTACCCACTTTCAAGCCTCAGCCTTCTTGGACTCTGGGTCGGCTGGAAATTTCTTGGACGCTGCCCTGGTGTCTCAGCATAATCTCCCCGTGGTCCTCCTGGAGAGAACTCTGGCCATCTCCTCTGTCAGTGGGGAGATCCTCAGCGATTCAGTCCGCTACCGTACTGAGCCTTTGTTCCTTCAAGTGGGGGGGGGAGCACTTTATAAGGAGAGACTTAAGTTTTTTGTGTTACCCCGGACTTCCTCGTCCATCCTTCTGGGTCTTCCGTGGCTGCAGCGCCATGCTCCAGTACTCAACTGGCAGACGGGCGAAGTCCTGCTTTGGGGGCCAGAATATCGGTCTCGCTGTTTGGTGGTACCTCGCCCACTGATTAATGTTTCTTCAGTACCGTCTAAGCCTCTGGCGGGTATCCCCGCACCGTATCAAGAGTATGCTGACGTCTTCTCCGAGAAGCAAGCGGAGACCTTGCCTCCACATCGCCCTTATGACTGCCCTATTGACCTTCTGCCCGGAACATCTCCTCCACGGGGCAGGGTCTACCCTCTGTCTGTGCCTGAGACCTTGGCTATGTCCGCCTACATCAAGGAGAATCTCCAGAAGGGGTTTATTCGTAAGTCCTCCTCTCCGGCCGGGTTCTTTTTCGTAACGAAGAAGGATGGATCTCTATGTCCTTGTATCGATTACCGTGGTCTCAGCAAGATCACCATAAAGAATTGATACCCCTTGCCGTTGATTACCGAGCTTTTTGACCGGCTCCATGGAGCCAAGATTTTCTCCAAACTGGACCTACGAGGAGCCTACAACATGATTCGGATTCGTAAGGGAGACGAGTGGAAGACGGCCTTCAATACTCGAGATGGGCACTGCGAGTATCTGGTCATGCCCTTCGGACTCTGTAATGCCCCTGCAGTCTTTCAGGAGTTTGTCAACGACATCGTCAGAGACCTCCTGTACACCTGTGTGGTATTCTATCTGGATGACATCCTGATCTTTTCACCTGATCCAGAATCCCACCAGGCCCATGTGCGACAAGTTCTCAGGCGTTTACATGCTAACCGTCTGTATGCCAAGCTCGAGAAGTGCCTCTTTCACAAGACAAGTCTCCCCTTTCTCGGCTACATCCTCTCTGACCAGGGTCTACAGATGGACCCAGCCAAGTTGTCGGCCGTGTTGCAATGGCCATGACCGGTCGGCCTTCTGGCCATACAGCGGTTCCTGGGTTTCTGCAATTATTACAGGCAGTTCATCCCACTCTTCTCCACGCTGATGGCTCCTATTGTGGTCCTCATGAAGAAAAACGCTTATCCACGCAGCAGGCCCACCGAGGGCAAGGAGGCATTCACTAAACCAAAAACTGCCTTTGCCACTGCATCTATCCTGTCGCGGCCGGACCCCGCGAAGCCCTTCTCGCTTGAAGTAGATGCCTCGTCAGTGGGAGTTGGAGCAGTCCTCACGCAAAAGAGGCCCACGGGCAAAACGGTCATGTGTGGCTTCTTTTCCAAGACATTCTCGCCGGCGTAAAGAAATGACACTATTGGAGACCGAGCGTTATTGGCCATCAAACTGGCATTGGAGGAATGGCGTTATCTGCTGGAAGGTGCTCAGCATCCCATCTGTATCTACTCAGATCACAAGAACCTCCAGTACCTCCAGACGGCTCAGCGACTCAATCCGTGCCAGGCTAGCTGGTCACTCTTTTTCTCCCGGTTAAACTTCCAGATCCACTTCCGTCCTGCGGAAAAGAATGTGAAGGCAGAAGCCCTCTCTCGTGCCTCCAACGTGGTGGGTGAAGAAATGACTCCAGAGCACATAATCCCTCCAGAGCGTCTTATCTCCGCAGCTCCCGTCGACCTCCAGAGGGTCCCGCCGGGGAAGACATATGTAAACCCTGCGCTCTGGAGGCATATCCTGAAGTGGGGACACTGCTCATTGGTGGCCAGTCATCCCGGTGCTCACAAAACGTTTCTCCTGATATCACGGTTCTATTGGTGGCAGGACCTCGCTAAAGATGTCAAGGAATTTGTTGAGTCATGTACCTCCTGTGCCCGCAAGAAGACACCTCGTCACAAGCCGGCGAGGCTCATGCACCCACTACCCATCCCTACCCAACCATGGTCTCACGTGGCGATGGACTTTGTAACCGATCTTCCTCCTTCGTCCGGTAACACCGTTGTCTGGGTGGTCACAGATCGGTTTTCCAAAATGGCGCATTTTGTCCCTTTGCCAGGCCTGCCCTCTGCCCCACGCCTGGCCGAGCTGTTTTTTCACCACATTTTTAGTTTGCACGGACTTCCCCTGCAGATCGTCTCGGATCGGGGGGTCTAGTTCGTTTCCAAATTCTGGCTGGCCCTTTGTTCTCAACTCCAGGTGAAGCTTGATTTCTCCTCAGCTTAACACCCCCAGACGAATGACCAGGTGGAGAGAGTCAATCAGGTTCTGGGTTGTTACCTGCGCCACTTCGTCTCGGCTCAACAGGATGACTGGTCCAACTTGCTTCCATGGGCGGACTTTTCGTATAATTCCCTAAACTCGGAGTCCGCGGGTGCCTCTCCCTTCTACATCGTGTACGGCCTGCATCCCCGCCCACCTCTCCCGCTGGCATCCCCGTCTGAAGTTCTGGCAGCAGATGCCCTGGTCCAGGACATGAAGGCCATCTGGGCCCTGACCCGCCAATCTCTGCTCCGTGCTTCTGAGCGCACGAAGGCTCAAGCAGATAAAAGAAGTCCTCCTCCAGTCTTCTCCCCGGGTGACAAGGTGTGGCTGTCGGCCAAATATGTCCGCCTCAAGATCCCAACCTACAAACTGGGACCCCACTTTTTGGGACCTTTCGAGGTCCTTAAGCGCATAAACCCGGTGGCCTATGAACTCCGGCTCCCACCTAACATGCGCATCCCAAACTCCTTTCATGTCTCGCTACTAAAATCCCTGGTCCTGAATCGTTTTTCTCAGAAGACAGTCCCTCCTTCGGTTGTGGCTATTGCCTCCAATGTCTTTTTGGTCAAGGAGATCTTGGGTATGAGGAGGACTAGAGGGAAACGATATTTTCTCGTTGACTGGAAGGGGTTCGGGCCCGAGGAAAGGTCTTGGGAGCCGGAGGAGAACATTCTGGACCGTAATGTAATCCAGAAATTCCTCCAGACCAGAAAGAGGGGGACGGGAGTAAGGGTGGGGGGTACTGTCACAGATGCCCCTGTAATCCTCGTCCCGGGTCGCAGGCGCATCCGTGACCCGCTGCTGAGCGGCGCCGCATCCTGCACGTCTTGTCGCAGGCGCGCTCGTTCCCCTGCCGGTGCCCAGTCTCACTTACCCGGCCACGCTCCTGCTCCGGCTGTCTCTGTCCCTCGGCGCGCGCGGTTCCACTCTCTAGAGCGCACGCGCCGGCAGTGTTGAATTTAAAGGGTCAGCACACCGGTAATTGGCTGTTGCCGGTCGCTGCCCCTATTTAAGCCTGCCTCTTCCCAGTAACCTCGCCGGATCTTTAGTGCCCTTTGCCTATAGAGAAAGCGTTCCTGAAGCCTTGTTCTGATTAGCCGTGTACCGTACCGTTTGCCTCCGTCCCTTGACCACGAATCTTGCCGCCTGCCCTGACATTCCTTTCCACGACCGCAAACCATAGCTGCCTGTCCTGACCTTCTGCATGTTCCCGACTACGAGCCTGCCTTCCGATTTTGTACCACGCTACACCTCGGCTGCCTCCGCAAGCAAGTCACGTCAGGGGTAGCGACCTGGTAGACTCCCGCCGCAGCAAGTCCATCCCGCTTTGCGCCGGGCTCTGGTGAAAACCGGGACTTACGTAGATTCCGCTCCCTGCCGTGGCTTACGCCATCGCTTGCGGTGGTCCAGAGGATGCACTACCTCCCACCGTAACAACTCGCAAGATCTGCAGGACGTACTGCTACGTCCATTTGCGGGAACACACTTCCCACTAGGATGTACCGGTACGTCCTATGTCGGGAAGGGGTTAATGGAAATGGCTTGAGCTCTGTTATGCAGTGGATGCAGTGCATTTAGTGCTGCGGCACATCTCCTCTTGAAAATGGACGGATTTCATGGACTTGTCTAAACGAGGATGAGCGTGTTTTCATCTATATTGAAAGCTTATGTGCGGTAAGCCTAAGGGCTCTGTAAGTTATTTATTAACCTTTTGATAAGTAAAGAAGTGTCTTTTAAAATAATATGTTGCCAATCATGTTTATGTTGAGCTCTGTTATGCCACTGTTTGCCCTGGATTGGTCACCCCAGCTTATTTGTGCCGCTGCTTATTGACAAGTTTGTAGTTTGTCTTAGACAGTCAGCCACTGTCACTTGCTATTTGAAGGATTGTACCCAGCATTTTGCATCTGTTCAGATCCCACCCAAAGCTCAATGCATTCTGAGGGGTGGTAAGACACAAAAAATAGGAAGTTTAGCTAGCTTAAGTAGTGAACACCATGCGGCTCAAGGAATCAACAAGTCTACCGTGTGGCCAGAAGGAAGTAAACTGAAAGCAGCAAAAGAGATATAGACTGCATATTGGTGGCTGTGGCAACTCACCGGGAATAGACATTAAGGCTGAGTTACACACCAGAGCAGTTCTGGACGTCTGAATTCCAGCCAGAGTTACAAAGAGCATTGGTGCTGTGGAAGTATACTCAGCTTGAGGAAACCGACCGACCGGTATTTGTCCTCTACCGTGGGGACGCAGCCTTAGGGTCTGTTTGCATGGAAAGGATTTACCGTCAGATTTTTGCGCAGATTCAGGTTTTAAAAACCGTAAAAATTTGACTATAAACCATCCCCATAGACCTCAATTGAAGTCCACATGACTTGGATTTTCTTGACGTTGGATCTGTGCCTTAAATCGGAGGATTTCATGAGGATTTCAGAGGCAGTTTTTAAGCGACCAAAAATCCCTGCTTCAAAACTGCCTCTAAAACCTCATCAAATCCTCATCTGAAATTTCAGGTGAGGATATAACGCAGATTCAGCACTGAAAATTTCAGCGTCAAAATCAGCCATGTGGAAATACCTACAGTGTAGTAGATGCATTTGAATTACTGGGAACCACAACCACTTGTAAATCTTTCTCTTGTAGCACCTGCAGAGCACTGTCTGAGGGTAGGATAGTCACCATCGATAATGGCTACCGTGGAGTGGCTGGTTTCCTGTCACTGCCACACAGTGACAAGTCTGGCTGCTGCCCCTCATAATCTGCCTGTGAGCTGATTCTTCTCCACTGTTCTAATAAAAAAGGAAAAAATGAAAACTATAGGTAAAGAGAGACCAATGGGGTTGATGGGTGTCCTGAGCTGTCTTCAGTGGCCACTCTTTTAAGGTCAACTTGATTACAAGCTCTTCTCAGTCCCCAATGGTGTAATTCCTCTCTGCCAGAGAAAAGGTCTTGGAGAAGAAGCCACAAGTAATTGTTTTACCTTTATTGTTCCTATGAGACAAAACTGTGTTTGCCCCACCCAAAGGAGGATGTGTCCACCTCCAGGAAGAATGGCTGATTGAAATTTGGCGACTGCAAAACTGTAGCGAAGACTCTTTTTAGCCAAGAGAAGGCATCCTCTGCCTAAAATATCCAAGTCTTGGATTTGTTGCCCTTCTCGATTAATCAAATCTAAGTTGCTCAGCACACCTTGCACTTACAGTCCCTCAGTGCTGGGTATAATCAAAATCACAGTCTCAATAAAAGTATATACCCGGACAGAATTTTCATGAGATATTTACAATCTTTATTTCCAAAATTCTTAATAGATGCCTTTTAGAATTCACAGGTTATCGCAACCAATCAAATCCTTGAACGTTTTTGGTCCTCTAGGACCTTCCTTAGATATGTCGCTTAGTGTATAATTCTTTTTGTTGACAGGCGCTAGTTGAATACATGAAAAAGTAAAGCTGGTCATGGCTCCAGGCAACTGTAGAAATATGAAAATTCTGTGCGGTTATATACTTTATTGAGACGGCCCTTCTTGATTAAGGCAGAATGAGAAGATATCAGGGTGGCGAATAGTGGAATGAACTGCCTGTAGTAATTTGTAAATCTTAGGAAGTATTGGATGGCTCTGGGGGCCACTGGGAGTGGCCAGTTGAGCACTGCAAACTGCTTTGTGGGGCCATTAAGCAGGCCCCAACTGGAAATTACATACCCAAGAAACAGCAGGCTAGTATGTTTGAAGAGGCACTTTTTTAGTTTGTAATGTAGGTTTTCTCACAGATGAGCGAGGACCATGAGAACATGTCGTTTGTAAATCTCTAGTTTAGGGGAGAAGACAAGTTTCTTGTCCAGAAAGACTCACATGCAAACATAGAGCAAGTTACAGAAAATGTTATTTAAAAATTCTTGGAAAGCACCCGGTGTGTTGCATAAGCCAAAAGGCATAGCAAAAATGTAAAATATACATTCCAGATATTAAATGAAGTCTTACACTTGTCCCTATCCCTTATTAAGTTGTATGCCCCTCTGAGATCAAACTTGGTGAAAACTTTAGCTCCCTATATTCTATCAAACAGCTCTGAGATCAAGAGTAAGTGGTACCTGTTCTTTACTATAATCTTGTTAAATCTTCTATGATGAATGTAGAGAGACATTCCTTCTCTGCATAAAGAGGAACCCCATGCCAGATGGAGAAGAAGACTTGCAGATGAACCCCTTCTCCAGATTCTCCTTGATGTAAGGAGACATAACTTCCATTGTAGGTACAGACAAAGGGTAATCCCTATGAGGTGGTAATGACTCCACCCGTTTCTTACTAAAGACCTCTGCAAAATGTGTATACAGAGTAGAAAGGTGAGAAAGAATCAGAACAGGAGACTTAATATAACATGTATGAAAAACAAGACAGGGAGAAGACATTCATGAGAAAGTGAGGAACTGCTTACCCTACAAATGACCTCTCTAGACTACAAGTCGATGACTGTGCTATTTGCAGGCATAAAAGTAAGGTACAAAAAGTTCACACTCAACCAGGATCTCTCCATTGATGGAGGATGTGGACAGAGATTTCTTGAGGTTAATAGCCAATGCTTTACCACAAATGAAGATTTAATAAAGCTCATAGACCCAGATTTCACAAAAACGTATGCCTCTAGACTTGCACCAGACAGAAATGCCAGAATGTCTGACAAAGTGATGCATTGGGGTGGACAGATCTTTGCATAAGGGTGCCTCTCTCATGAATTTTGGGTCCTGGAGTTTCCCGGCGGTACTGGACCATCACATCCCACAATAGAGACATAGATTGTTGTTGCATCTTCATGTGCACTGCTCATTAAAAAGTCTCTCCATCTGCGTGGGCACTTCTTATGGAGAAGGCAAAGATGGCTAAAGACGTCTCTGGAAGATTGGGCGAGGCCGGGAGCTCTTATATTGCTCAGACTTGCATTGTTTTTCAGAATCTTGCTGTCTCTCAGATGTCACTGCTACTCATCAGGGTGATAAGTTAATCAAAGGTGGTAGGCAGATCCTAACCAGCCAGCTCATCCTTTATGCAATCTGTGGTGCTCTCCTAAAAAGTAGCCACCAGAGTCTCACTGTTTCAGGCTAACTCAGAGGCCAAGGTTCAGAACTGGATGGCATGCTGATGAACCATGGAATTGCCTTGATGTAAGTAGTGGAAAGAATAATCAGTGGGCAAGGCATGCCCAGGTTCCTCATAGACCCTCCAGAACATGACTAGGAAGTCCTGAAGATTTCACATCCTGAAGCCAGCTTGCTTCCAGAGTAGGACAGCCAACGCAAGGGTCTCAGCAGACAGCAGAGAGAGAATAGAGGTTAACTTGGCTTTGTCAAAGACAAAATAATGAGTAAGGACTTCAAATTCTATGGTATACTGTTTCACAAATCAAAAAGTAGGAAATGGTAGTTAGAGGCTAGGATTACCCATAGCGACTGAAGGTGAGGAAGCAGTGGCAGTCAGTTTGGCTGAAATGTTGTGTAGCCTCAAAAACAATGTCTGTTGGGTTCCCCTGATGCGCCACCCCTGAGTTTTTAAGAAAAGGTTTTTGGTACCCCCCCACCCAAATGCAAAAACGGGGGTGTCGGGAGAGGCATTTTTCCCTTTTTTAAAATTTCAGTAAATATATGGAAAACCATGTCCCCACACCAGGTTGCAGAAGAACAGGCTCTGCTGACTTGTGGGAGCCAAGCGCTTGTCGTAGCTTGATAAAGCTTTTCAGATGTTGCCGGGTTTTTTTTTAAAATTAAAAAAACGTTGAAGGTAAAAATATAGGATTTATTCAATGCAGCATTGGAGACAACACGCATTAACTTTGATATACAGGATTTTTTGCCCCCCAACCCCGTTTTCCCAAACTTTTTATAACGTTCCTCCTGCAAGAATACATGGCCAATCAGTCTTTACTTAAAAATCTAATTTCCTTATTTGGGTTTTAAGTTTACTTTATTATGGCCCACCTTTTACGGGGTTTATTGAAAACAAAAACCTTTTAATTAAATTGGGCTTTTACTCCGGGCTATTTTTTCCCAAATTTATTGGAGGAGGGGATGGGGGCCTTTTGTCTTTTTTAAAATTCCAAGGACTGAGTGTTTCAAACTTGATAAAAAGCCCCAAAAAGAGTATACAAAAACTTATAAATATAAACTATAAATATTACCCTCACAATTCTCCCCCTTTTGAACGTTATGTGTGAAGATCGTCGTTGGGTTTTTCGGTCATTCTCTGCAGCTAACCTGCACTGCGAGACTTCCTATTTTCAGTTCTTTTTTTCCCTTCTTACCCATGCGGTTCCTCAAAAAAAAAGTCCCTACAATTTTTAGCCACTAACTTTTGGGGTGCTTATCCCCTAAAGAGAAATTTTATATTTAAAGTCCAAGATAAAAAACTATTTCTTCTTTTAGTTTCCTAACATCCCCTACGGTGGCATAAAACTTTTTAAAAAACCACACATTATTAGAGCAGTACACCTTTGTATAACCCATCGAAATATCCCCCTTGACATCATTGGCCTCTAAACCCAAATTTGCTGTTTAAAAAATGAAACTTCACCATCATGGTCCTTTTTAACTTGGTTTTGTTTTCCAAACCATAATCACTGTCTTGCAAAAAAAAAAAAACACTTTTTTTTTTTTGCCCTTTTTTTGAAAAATTTCATGTGGTCGTATAAAATAAGTAACTTTACCTGAAAATAAATGGTTTTCCCCATTTTCCGGGCTTGATATCTGTGCCCTTTTTATAGGTTGTTGGGGAATTCTTGTTTATTTCTACCCCCTTAGGGGGGGACTAAGAAGGTAAATGGTGACGTTTGTTTTGTGATGTTTTTCTTTGAAAAATCATTATAGCAGCTTTTATCTTTTTTTTAGTAGTTCTTTCAGTGTGTGGAATATGAAACGATTCTATTTGTACAAAGGGCATTTTTAATATACAACCCCTCTCTTTTAAAATTTCCCATATCCTAAACGTTTCCCAAAACCTACTTCGATTTATCCCCAATATCTTGAGGGCCGATTACTAAAAGTCCCTTTTCCCAAAATGCAGAACATCGTCCCTCTGCCAAAAAAAAATATTTATCTTTCCCTTTTAATAAATGGTATTCTACTAACAAGTGCTTTCACCAACTAAACCCCCTCTTTTACAAATGGGGGCCTTTTTATTGACATTTTTTTAATTCAGGAGCTCTATTTTCTTAACTTTGCGGGGGGGGGTGGTACTCTTAAATTCCCAACCCCCTTTTAAAACTTCACTTTTGACCCTCATTGTATGTGTTGTGGGGGGTAACATAAAAAACTTGAATGTGTCCATCTGTTTGGGTAAGGTACTTCGTGTTTTCCCTATTGCCCAAGATTTGAAATTGAAAGTTGACTTTCTAGGGGGTAGCAAAGACATTATAGACAGTTTTCCCCCGGGTTTGAAAAATTGCTAGATAAGGCAAAGTCGCACTTGCTGGGGTGTGCACATTTTTTAAAAATAATCTGATAGTTAATGATTTTTCAGGAACTTATTTAGCTTTTTTTCCCTTTCTAATCAGGGAAGGGTGTTTTTTCATAGTGGGTGGTGTGAACCCCGTTGTTCTTTCCTCTAGTTTCTAAAGTCTGTTGTCGCGAACTTTAAAGGGACCGTGTAATGATAGGCTCAAGGCTCCTTTTCACGTGTCTTTTAAGGGGCCACCCAATCCCCCGTTTTAAGGTTGTGGACTCAGGTCCTGTAGTTCTGGGAATTAAATCAAAAACTTGTTTATGTATGCTTCAAGGGTTTCTGCCGGGTGTACAAACCTTCTTTTCGCTTGCTGTATGAGTAAAACCTGTGGGAAATATGGCCCTGTTTGGGGGAAATACCAATTAAGATTTCTAGGGGGGGCGTTTTTAAATTTTTCCTTTTAAAGGGGTAAACAGGCTGAAAAAAAAGTAAAGGCAAACACTCTGACCATGGCTTCCTGTTTCTTTCATTTTAAAGTTCTATTTTTCCTTTTCTTAAAAGATGGTTTGAGAACGTGAAAGGCCTGTTTATAACTAAGGGACGTCTCTTCTTTAGGTCCTGTGAAGTGTGTTCCCCATCATTCTTTTGTTCTGGGGAGCCCAAATAAACACCTAATAATTTTGGGCACTTTTTTTTTGCTTTCTGTTTTGGGAAGGGTTCGGCCCTCAAGGAAAAGAGTCTACGCCAACAAGGACAATTTGACTCCTTGGAATGGATACTGGTCGAGGCTTTTATGTTCTGGGGACCCTTTCTAATATACCTATTTGTGTTTTGCACATTTTACGGCTTGTTGTTCTGGGTGCGGGGTTTTTGAAGCCCAAGAGCAACCCTACTTGTTTACTGCAAAAAAATTTCATGCGGTCTTGGCTGGGGGGTCGCCCCAGGTGCTTAGGCCTCATGGGGGAAAAGGGCTAGGGGAGGGGCTTATTGCCAACCCCCACCTTTTAACGAGCTCCCGTTTCTCCCACTCCCCCTTTTTGCCTTCTGACTTGAGATTTAAGGGTCCTTAAGACATAGGGGGTAAAGGATCTATGGGGGACACGGCCCGTACAGTCAAAGATCCCCTTTAACTTAGGCTTTTTTGGCCGTTTTGCCGTTTTTCGCCCTTTTTTCCCCTTGTTTCGGGGCTGCAAATTTTTTATGTGTCCTCCTTAAATTTTCCAAGCTCGTAGGAAAAAAGGGCTTTCATTAGGTCTTGAACTTTTTTGCATTCTTGATGGGTTTCTATTTGATGTTAAAAAGCCCCCGGGGTTTTCCTGAGAGCCGGGGCATAATCAGGGTTTCCTGTATGACATGAGTCTGTGTATTTTTTGTAGTTTATCCGGCCCTGTCCCATGCCCCTGTGGTGCTCCAAAACCCCCTGGCAAAGGGGTGGAAGTGGTTCAACTTTTTACCTTTGTTGCGTGAAACCGTATATCCTTTGTGTACCTGTGTATTCCCGTACCTGGTTTTTCAAAAAAAAAACTCAAAGGTTGATTGTGATTTGGAAAACCCTTTTTGGGGAAAAACCTATTGTTTTTTGGACTTAGGACCTACAAGCTTTTCTTTCTATCTTTCCCCTCTTTTCCCCTTTGGTTCTAAGTTTAGGGTAAAACAGAGTGGTAGAGTTCAAGGTTCTCACCAAGCAGTGAAACCTTGGGACATCAGTAACACACCTGCAGGCATGCTTAAAAGGCCCTGGTTTTGCATGTTTCTGGGGAATTCTGTACATCATTCATGGATGTATTTTTTAGGGGGTAACCAGTACAACCCCTGAGGGTTTATGTATAAGTAGGTATAAGTGACTTCGTTTAAAATTTGGGGTTTTCCCTCCCCAAGGATTTAATCTAGCTGGTTTTAGCTACTGGTCTCTGTTGTGTCCCTGTGCGTGTAAGGGGTGCCTGGCATGGCCAGCTATTCAGTGAAGTACGTGAGAACGCTTGTCATATTGGTGTGCCCGGGCAGGGGTAGAGGAAATTTTAAAAATTCGAGTTTGGAATTTGTTAAAAAGCCTCTTTATCAGCTCAAATGGCTGTGTAGCCAAACACTCATACGAAGTGAAAAAGAACAAACTGATCTTTTAAATACCTCAACCCCGGGCCCCTTTATTGGTCACGTCCAACTGCCGTTAACCTTAATTTCAAAAGCCCAAACAATGGGGGAACTCGTGCATTTGGGATGTTTTGAATGGTCAAAAACAATTTCCTGCAGTTCAAACCGAGCATCAGTTGGGGAAGAAAGGTGTTTGGTGCCTTTGAAATGGATGGTTGTTGGTGCCCGAAGGGGGGTGGTTTAGTATTTCAGAAAATGCTGATTCTGGGTTTTACGCACAACCATCTTGGGTTTACAGGAATGGTCGAAAAAGAAAAAAAATCCGTGAGCGGCGTCCTGGGGGGAAATGCCCCTTTTTGATGCCAAAGGGAAAGGAGAAAGGGGACTGGGTTGAGCTAAAAGAAAAGGCAACAGTGACTCAAATAGCCACCCGTTACAAACCAAAGGGAGGCGAAAAGCATCTCTGAACGCCCAGTACGGCGAATTTGAGGCAGATGGGTACAGCAGCGAAGACCACCGGGGGCCATCCTTTCAGCAAAAGAACGGAAACTGGGGGCTCAATTTTGCCAAGCTCATCAAAATTTGGGAAAGTAGAAGTTTGGGAAAAAAAACGTTGCCGGGTTTTGATGGCCGATTTCTTGCGACATTCGGTGGTGGTTAAAATTGGGGGTCAAAAACAGGGAAGCAGGGACCTTCCTGCCTTTTTAAAAAACGGTTCGGCTGGTGGTGGGGGTTTTGTCTGGTGTGGGGAAATTTTTTCTTGGCACTCTTTGGGGCCCCTTGGTCCCAATTGAGACCTTGAACCCTTGTTGATTCTATGCCACGAAGATTGAGGCAGTTCCTGAAGGAAAAAAAGGGGGGCCCAAACCCCCGTTACTGCTGGGGGACCTAATAAAGGGGCCCGGTGAGTGTATATTACAATTTTATAAAACCCGGAATATTGATTTGCTCTAGATCCCAAAAAGTCGGTCCTGTTGATCTGTATTCAGTCTCGGGTTTAGGTGCCTGGCCCCGTGAAAAAGCGTGTCTAAAAGGTAACCTTGTCTACAAAACTGTAATTGTCCCTTGAGACTCAAGCCCCCGATCAGCTAAAAAAAACAAAAACAAAAAAGAGATAGTGCAGCCTCTAAAACATTTTCCGCTGTCATGGCCAGATTTGTCATCCATGTATAAAAAAGTCGTAAGTAGGTATATCCACTGTTACGCACGAGGACAGAACGTTATATTTTGTGGTTAGTTTAAGAAAGAGTGAGATTCAGGGCTAAATGTTAGTATCTGTAATACATCCTACAAAAAAAATACAAAGGAAGAGAAGATAACTGAACCCTTTCTCTCGTAACTGTTACCCAAAAAAAAAGTGCCACTCACAAATGGAGCCTTTTTTGGGAAAGATTACAACTTTGGTCTACCGGGCCTCCCCCCGGGTTGGCAGCCTGTACCTTCTATCTTATCATCATTGAAAAAAGCTCCCGCGACACTCATGTAGGCTAGATGCCTTTAATATAAAAAAAGACGACAAACAAAAAAGTTAGCAGACAAAAAGAATAACCCAAAATTTAAACATAAAACTATCAAAAAAAAAGGTCCTTAAAATTTTCCCCATAAAATGCAAAAAACTTTAGATAAACAAAATGGAAAAGAAGAAAAAATAAAAAAAAAAAAAACAAAATACCAATGCCAAAAAAAAAGCAAAAAATGGAGGGCAATGATCAAAAATATGCTAGATTGAGTTTTTTTTAAAATCAATATAAAAAATTGAAAAATTTTTATCTTTTTATTCCTACGAGAATATAAGGTTAATTTTTTAATTTTGCTCTTCTCCCCTAAAAGAAAAATTTGGGAAAAAAAAAGTAAGTAACTTCCCTGGTAATAAAAAAAGGGGTTTAAAAAAACATAAAAAATTTTTCAAAATTTTGGAAAAATTTTTGTGCAAACCCCCAATTTATTTGTTTTTTTAAATGAGTTTTTAATTTGCCACGAGGACTTATTTTATTTAAACCCAAAATTTAAGAGGTTTCCCTTTAAACTTATACACCAGATATAAATTAATCATATTTACAAAAAAAAGCTTTAATGAATATAGAATAACCCTGTATACCCAAAAACAACATCTGCGAACTTTCCCTAAAAAGAAAACATCTCAATTCAAAAAAAAAAACAAACTAAAAATTAATCATTGTTAAACACAGATAAGGCGAAATCAAAAAAAAAAACAACAAGGGTCTCTCGATCTGGGGGGCCCCCTTCCCCCCTCCCTTCTGAAATCAGAGCTGTTACTGTTGGGGAAATACGGTGAGAAAAATGGGGGGAAATTATTTTTTTTCCCTTTTTTTTCCAACTAAACTAAAATTTCATCTCACAGGCCATCCCCTTTATTAAACCCATTAACTTTATGAAAACTTTCCATCATTTTTTTACTTTCAAATGTCCCAACTTTCACCATTTAAAAAATTTTCCAAACTGTTTTAACTTCCTGCTCTTTCCCCTACAATTTCTATTCAGTCTTCCCTTTTTGAGATAATTTTTTACTGCCAAGAGTTACCCATTACTGTTCAAATTCTATGGTGTCGTCACACCCCAATTAGTTGCATAATACCATGATGTGGTTTTGATTCAAAATCTGACCCCTATTTAGTTCCTAACTATTCACAAATTTTGTTAGATTACCTCGAGATGGTTAGATTAAAAATTTTAAAAACCCCTATTCAAATCCCTAACTATTAAACAAAATCCCCTGGTTGTCCCACCTAAAACAAGATTCAAATTTTTGTTGTTGGCTTTTAAACCCAAAAAGACAAATAATTTTTCTAATCAATCCTATTTTTGCAAAACCATATTGCTATATAAACGGGGAACATCACTGTTCCAATTCTCAATGCCTATTCGCTTTTCGTTCATTCTGGAGGATTCACTCCCCCTCCTCGGAATTTCCTTTATTTAAAGTAGTAAGGACGTCAACCCCCTCCCCCCCCTTTGCGGCTGAGACCTTTACAGAGCAAAAATCACACTGAGCCATTTCCCCCACACAAAAGGTACCCCGAAAACATTACAAATTTCAGAATTAGAACACGATCAAAACTTCTCATTTTTTTTTATCAAAAATTCTTGGACAGACTTATTTTTGTGACTTAGAGACCGGACGTGAAAAATACTTGAAAAGACGAAATATATAGTAAGCAGTTTTAAGATATTTTGTTACCTCTTTGATTTGAGTGCAGCGGGTTTTTCTATTTTTAATATTTTATTTCCCCTTTGGTTTTCCGGGTAACCAATCTGTTGTCTGCCCACGTTGGGCATTTGTCGTAGTTAATAAAAACTTTCAGATGTTGATGGTTTTCAAATTAAAAACAGTTGAAGGTAAAAAATCCGGATTTATTTAAAGAAGCATTGGGACACACACGCTATAAAATTGCTATACAGGATGTTGCCCCCCAAACCCCGAATTTCCTAAAATTTTTATAACGTTCCTCCCCTTTTGCAGAAAATTGCCATCAGTCTTTACTTGAAAAAAAATACCTAATTTCCCTTTGTTGGTTTAAAGTTTACATTTAAATATGGCCAACCTTTACGGGTCTTATTGAAACAAAGAAACCTTGTTAATTCAATAGGGCTATACCCCAAGGACTATTTTTCCAAATTTATGGAGGAGGGGGTGGGGGCCATGTCTATTAACATTCCAAGGACCTTAGTGTTTCAAACTTTGATGAAAAGCACACAAAGAGTATACACAAAATCATATAAATATAAAATTATAAATATTACCGTCACAAGCTTGTGGTGTTGATTCGCTGGACCACCGCAAGCGCTGGTATATGCCACGTCAGGGTGCAGGGTCTAAGGAGCCTCCCAGTCCTTCCTGCAGCAAAGCCGATTGGGTGTGTGCATCAGGAAACTCCCAGGTCGTTACCCTTGACGTGAATTGCTTGCAATGGCGGCTGGGCTGTGCATGGTACAGAATCATAAGCAGAGACGTAGTTGAGGACAGGCAATATGGTCAGGACAGGCAACGTGGATGAGGAATGTGGCAATGAAGTCAGACGGTGGAGGCAAAATAAATCAATTAACCAATTACTGGCACGCTGGCTCTTTAACTTTCACAGAGCCGGCGTGCGCATGCCCTTTGAAGCAGGCAGGCACACTCCGGCACAGTGCAGGAGCAGGAAGAAACGAGTATGCTATGGTGGGAAGCTAGGGATATGAGAGCGGCCCGGCATAGGGCCACGGTGCGACTTGAGATAAAGACCAAAGGATTATTAATGTGACCTGAAAAATGCCAGCACTTGCCAAAACATTGCATATACTGAATATTTGGACTTTGCTTATTTTAGTATTCTACTTTGTTGTTGCACTACGGTGAGTTGCTACAGCTATAGATTCACGTTTGCTTTACAAAAATTATTTATACTTTTGGATTCAGCTCTAGACACACAGACAGAGGTCCGTCAGTAGGATCTATAGCCTAATTTTACTACCCAGGCTCACCAGGTGATGAGTGGCAGATCCTCAGGTTGCATGAACGATTTGGCGTAGGGTCATGCCAAAAAGCATAGTCTAAGTAGCCCCCTGAACGCATGTTCAATATATAAAGTGTGGGTAAATGGAGCCAATGTAGTCCAACTCTGACTATGTTTGCCCTTAAGATTCTTATGGGCAGATCACAGCCTCACCATGAAATCTGTTCAGATACATTTCTTCAAGGTACCGCAATGGACAACATAAACGGTGGCTAAAAAAGTGATTTGAATGAGGCCTAAAACATGTTTATATGGAAGGTGCATCTAAAGTTTATTGCAAGTTTAATTGTAGACCACATTCACCGTGACACCAAATAAACCCTATGATACTTTGCATATTAGTGAAAAACATTGTCATGCATCAGAATGAACCCAGGGGCCAATGCACCTGTATATGGTCTCAGAATGGGTCTGAGGATCTCATCCCAGTACCTAATGGCAGTCAGGGAACCTCTGGCTAGCCGGCTTCTTCCTGTACACTTTGGACATCCTCCCCTGCACTCCGTCACCTCTTCCAGATTACTCTGAGAGACCTCACTCTTCACTAGTCTGATGAGTATGTCAGACTAGTGAAGTAACATGGTGTGAACCTAGCCTATATATTATACAGACGAGTATGTCAGACTAGTGAAGTAACATGGTGTGAACCTAGCCTATATATTATATAGACGAGTATGTCAGACTACAGTAGTGAAGTAAAATAGTGTGAACCTAGCCTATGTATTATGTAGACGAATACATCAGGCTAGTGAAGTAACATGGTGTGAACCTAGCCTATATATTATACAGACGAGTACATCAGACTAGTAGAGTAAGAAGGTGTTAACCTAGCCTATATATATAAAGACGAGATACATCAGACTAGTGAAGTAATGTGGTGTGAACCTAGCATATATATATAGACGAGTATGTTAAATTAGTGAAGTAATGTGGTGTGAACCTAGCCTATATATTACAAAGACAAGTACGTCAGATAGTAGAGTAAGAAGGTGTTAACCTAGCCTATATATTATAAAGACGAGTACATCAGGCTAGTGAAGTAACATGGTGTGAACCTAGCCTATATATTATACAGACGAGTACATCAGACTAGTAGAGTAAGAAGGTGTTAACCTAGCCTATATATTATAAAGACGAGTACATCAGACTAGTGAAGTAATGTGGTGTGAACCTAGCATATATATTATAGACGAGTATGTTAAATTAGTGAAGTAATGTGGTGTGAACCTAGCCTATATATTATAAAGACAAGTACGTCAGACTAGTAGAGTAAGAAGGTGTTAACCTAGCCTATATATTATAAAGACGAGTACATCAGACTAGTGAAGTAATGTGGTGTGAACCTAGCCTATATATTATAGACGAGTATGTTAAATTAGTGAAGTAATATGGTGTGAACCTAGCCTATATATTATACAGACGAGTATGTCAGACTAGTGAAGTAACATGGTGTGAACCTAGCCTATATATTATACAGACAAGTAATTCAGACTAGTAGAGTATTATGGTGTGAATCTAGCCTATATATTATAAAGACGAGTATGTTAGACTAGTGAAGTAACATGGTGTGAACCTAGCCTATGTATGATATAGATAAGTACGTCAGATTAGAGAAGTAACATGGTGTGAACCTAACCTATATATTATACAGACGAGTATGTCAGGCTAGTGAAGTAATGTGGTGTGAACCTAGCCTATATATTATATGGACGAGTACGTCAGACTGGTAGAGTAATATGGTGTGAACCTAGCCTATATACAGTGCCTTGCGAAAGTATTCAACCTTTTGCCACATTTCAGGCTTCAAAGATAAGATATAAAATAAAATTTTTTTAGAGAAGAATCACCAACAAGTGGGACACAATTGTGTAGTGGAACTAAATTGATTGGATATTTTAAACTTTTGTAAAAAATAAAAAAACTGAAAAGTGGGGCGTGCAAAATTATTTGGCCCCCTTAAGTTAATACTTTGTAGTACCACATTTTGCTGCGATTTCAGCTGCAGGTCGATTGGGGTATGTCTCTATCAGTTTTGCACATCAAGAGACTGAAATTCTTGCCCATTCTTCCTTGGAAAACAGCTGGAGCTCAGTAAGGTTGGATGGAGAGCGTTTGTGAACAGCAGTTTTCAGCTCTTTCCACAGATTCTCGATTGGATTCAGGTCTGGACTGTGACTTGGCCATTCTAACACTGGTTTACGTTTATTTGTGAACCATTCCATTGTAGTTTTTGCTTTATGTTTGGGATAAATTGTCTCAGGTCTTTTGCGACTCCAACAGGTTTTCTTCCCAGAATGATCCTGTATTTGGCTCCTTCCTTTCTTCCCATCAATTTTACCACTTCCCTGCCCTGTGAAGAAAAGCCCAAACCATGATGCTGCCACCACCATGTTTGACAGTGGGGATGGTGTGTTCAGGGTGATGAGCTGTGTTGCTTTTACGCCAAACTTATCGTTTTGCATTGTGGCTAAAAAGTTTGATTTTGGTTTCATCTGACCAGAGCACCTTCTTCCACGTTTGGTGTCTCCCAGGTGACTCGTGGCAAACTCTAAACAAGACTTTTTTATGGATATCTTTGAGAAATGGCTTTCTTCTTGCCACTCTTCCATAAAGGCCAGATTTGTGCAGTATACGACAAATTGTTGTCCTAGGGACAGACTCTCCCACCTCAGCTGTAGATCTCTGCAGTTCATCCAGAGTAATCATGAGCCTCTTGGCTGCATCTCTGACCAGTCTTCTCCTTGTTTGATATGAAAGTTAAGAGGGACGGCCGGGTCTTGGTAGATTTGCAGTGGTCTGATACTCCTTGCCTTTTCAATATGATCGCTTGCACAGTGCTCCTTGGGATGTTTAAAGTTTGGGAAATCTTTTTGTATCCAAATCGGCTTTAAGCTTCTCCACAACAGTATCACGGACCTGCCTGGTGTGTTCCTTTGTTTTCATGTGCTCTCTGCGCTTTAAACAGAACCTGAGACTATACACAGAGCAGGTGCATTTTCGGAGACTTGTTTTACACACAGGTGAATTATATTTATCATCATCAGTCATTTAGGACAAATTGGATCATTCAGAGATCCTCACTAAAACTTTGGAGTGAGTTTGCTGCACTGAAAGAAAAGGGGCCGAATAATATTGCACGCCCCCACTTCACAATTGTGTCCCAGTTGTTGTTGATTGTTCACAAAAAAATTAAAATTGTATATCTCTATGTTTGAAGCCTGAAACGTGGCAAAAGGTTGAAAAGTTCAAGGGGGCCGAATACTTTCGCAAGGCACTGTATTATACAGACGAGTATGTCAGATTAGTAGAGTAACATGGTGTGAACCTAGCCTATGTATTATATACGAGTACGTCAGACTAGTGAAGTAACATGGTGTGACTCTAGCTTATATATTATACAGACAAGTAATTCAGACTAGTAGAGTAACATGGTGTTAACCTAGCCTATATATTATAAACACAAGTATTTCAGACTAGCAAAGTAACATGGTGTGAACTTAACCTATATATTATACAGACGAGTATGTCAGACTAGTGAAGTAATGTGGTATGAACCTAGCCTATATATTATATAGATGAGTATGCCAGAGTAGTGAAGGAACATGGTGTGAACCTAGCCTATATATCAGTGTTTCTCAACTCCAGCCCTCAAGACCCACCAACAGGTCATGTTTTCAGGATCTCCCACAGAATGCACTGACAATAATTATATCACCTGTGTAATATGAGGAAACCTGAAAACCGAACTGTTGGTGGGGGCCTGAGGACTGGGAGTTGGGGAAAAAACTGCCCATATATGGAAATAGAACGAGTACATCAGACTAGTGATGTAACGTGGTGTGAACCTAGCCTATATATCAGGGCTGGGCATTTAATTTTCCCATGGGGCCTCATGAGAAAGTGGGATGGTTTCAGAGGGCCGGAGTAATATAATTAAAAAAAAAAAAAAAAACAGGGAAAAATTTGTTTTTGGGGATTATTTTTGTGGAAACTTACTCTGTACCCTCAGCAAGGCAGGTAGATAGATATATCCCGCAGTAAGGCAGGTATATACAGCTCCCCTCAGTAAGGTAGGTATGTAGATATATGTCCCTTCAGTCAGGCAGGTATATACAGCTCCCTTAGTCAGTCAAGTATATAGATACAGGTCCCCTCAGGCAGGTATATAGATAGATACAGGTCCCCACAGGCAGGTATATAGGTAGATACAGGTCCCCACAGGCAGGTATATAGGTAGATACAGGTCCCCACAGGCAGGTATATAAGTAGATACAGGTCCCCACAGGCAGGTATATAAGTAGATACAGGGACCCACAGACAGGTATATAAGTAGATACAGGTCCCCACAGGCAGGTATATAAGTAGATACAGGTCCCCACAGGCAGGTATATAAGTAGATATAGGGACCCACAGTCAGGTATATATGTAGATACAGGTCCCCACAGGCAGGTATATAAGTAGATACAGGTCCCCACAGGCAGGTATATAAGTAGATACAGGTCCCCACAGGCAGGTATATAAGTAGATACAGGTCCCCACAGGCAGGTATATAAGTAGATACAGGTCCCCACAGGCAGGTATTATAAGTGATACAGGTCCCCACAGGCGGGTATATAATAGATACAGGTCCCACAGGCAGGTATATAAGTAATTACAGGTCCCCACAGGCAGGTATATAAGTAGATACAGGTCCCCACAGGCAGGCATATAATTAGATATAGGTCCCCACCGGCATGTATATAAGTATAGTCCCCACAGGCAGGTATATACATAGTTATAGCTCCCCACAGGCAGGTATATAGGTAAATATAGCTCCCCACAGGCAGGTATATAGGTAGTTATAGCTCTCCACAGGCAGGTATATAGGTAGTTATAGCTCCCCACAAGCAGGTATTTAGATTTATGACCAAAATGAAAGATAACACTAATACTTACCTTAACTGCTTCCCGGCTGAGCGCGTTCCTTTTCTGCTTGAGACTGGTGGCATGACGTCATCACGCCGCCAGCGCCGGGACGCTCCTTTGGCAGCTCCTCAGCCGCACAGAGTAATTACTGCCCGCTGCCCAATTCACAAGTACCAGGGATATTAATAGTAGCGCTGACGGCCCGCCGCAGCCTCTCCGTGCTACCCGGCCGCGGAGGGCTGTCAGCGCTACTATCAGTAGACCTGGGCATCGTACGCCGCGAACCACATCTGACTAGCCAGCGGGCCGATGCAGCCTGCGGGCCATACAATGCCCAGGTCTGCTATATAATGTAAAGACGAGCATTTCAGACTAGTAAAGTAAAGTGGTGTGAACCTAGCCTATATATTATATAGAACAGTAATTCAGACAAGTATTATGGTGTGCACCTAGCCTATATATCATATAGACGAGTACGTCAGACTAGTGAAGTAACACGGTGTGAACCTAGCCTATATATTATACAGACGAGTACGTTAGGCTAGTAGAGTATTATGGCGTAAACCTAGCCTATATATCATATAGACGAGTACTTCAGACTAATAGAGTATTATGGTGTGAACCTAGCCTATATATTATACAGACAAGTACTTCAGACTAATAGAGTATTATGGTGTGAACCTAGCGTATATATTATACAGACGAGTACGTCAGAGTAGTAGAGTATTATGGTGTGAACCTAGCCTATATATTATACAGACGAGTACGTCAGAGTAGTAGAGTAGTAACTACGTAATATTTGGTGTGAACTTAGCCTATGTATTATACAGACGGGTACGTCAGACTAGTAGAGTATTATGGCGTGAACCTAGCCTATATATTATACAGACGGGTACGTCAGACTAGTGAAGTAACGTGGTGTGAACCTAGCCTATATATTATACAGACGAGTACATCAGACTAGTAGAATATTATGGTGTGCAACTAGCCTATATATTATAGACGGGTACGTCAGATTAGTAGAGTATTATGGTGTGCAACTAGCCTATATATTATACAGACAAGCACATCAGACTAGTAGAGTAACATGGTGTGAATCTAGACTATATATTATACAGACGAGTGCGGCAGACTAGTAGAGTATTATGGTGTGAGCCTAGCCTATATATTATACAGACAGGTACGTCAGACTAGTAGAGTATTAGGCTATGTCCACACTGCACATGATTACGATCGTATCTCCGGCGTTTTTCGTTTTTTAAAAGCGCCGGAGATACGATAGTCAGTGTGGTGCCATAGACGGCAATAGGAAGACAGTGAGCTACCTCAGTCGTTCTTTTCTCTGCCCGTCTTTCGGCAGCGGCGTATTGATGACAACATGTTGTAAAACGCGGTCGCTCTCTCCGTCGTCTGACTCTTCCCATACAATGCATTGTAGGGGGCTCGGAAAAGAGAACCCCGGGGCTTTTGCACAAACGGACAAAACCCGGGGGCCCCTGCATCAAGAACGTGCTTTAGGGCCGTTTTTTCTCTGAGCAGGTAACATCCCCTTATGGTGAATTAGCCATTTATTTACATAGACAAGTACAGTATTATGTTGTGAACCTAGCCTATATATTATGGTGTGAACCTAGCCATTCTGTCACAGCGTTTTCTTGCAAAAGAAACAAAACTGAGGTACAAACACCACAAAAAGAGGCATTATTGCCAAAAGCGCTAGGTGTGACACAGACGTGTTCCGGCCACACAGGAGCCCTTCCGTTCAGGTGTTCGGTGTCTGTCGCCCCTCTGTGAGCGGATGTCTCTGAAGGGACCCTTTCAGGCCCCTTCCATCCTGCCGTCACTTCACTCAGACACCGGCTCTACATTCCTGCGCTGCACCCAATGGGGGAAGGGCGCGCGCCACCGCTCCCGCACGCGCGTCTAGTGGAAGGGGGCGTGTCGCGGATGTGTGGGCGGGTCTAGCCCGTCAGTCAGGGGATCCGGGCTGTGTCGCGCCGCTTAGTGTCTCTCTGCCTTACGCCCGGCTTTGTGTCCCGGGACCGCAGCGTCGGTAGGAATCCCCCCCCCGCCTCATTCGTTGCATCGCTCCGGATACGCGGCGGGCCCGGGCCCTGTTTCCATCATGTCCAAGCGGCTGAAGAGCCTGGAGGTCTGCGCAGACTGCAGCGTGCAGGGTAAGCGGGCGGCTGTCATCCTTCCTGTGGTGTGGGGCGCTAGGGTCACCGTGATGGACGTGTGTCTAGGGCCGGGCGGCGTGCTGGAGGATGTCCCGGCAGCGAGGCTGCTGGGGGTGGGGACATATTTGGAGATGCTGTATTTCTGGGCTGTGGTTTGAGGAGGCCGGTGTGTGGCTCCACCATGGTGATGACACTGTCTGGACTATGTGTGGCCACTCTGAAGCACTTTGTAGTGTTGATAGTGCTGGCACAGGCTGCTGGTCTGTGTGTCTACATATATGGAGCTGGCCTACAGATGGGAGAAGCTCACATCAGCTGCTTGTTTGTCCCGGACTCTTCTCATTCATTTTCCTTCCCGTGTTAGTGGCTCCAGCCATAAAGGGCTATTTCAAGAGCTTTCAAAAAACCTCCCAGTGAAGGCATACTCTCCTCTCCCATCACCACTGTCCCAGGGTCTCCTGCTGATGACTTCACGTTCATGGGTCACATGATACTGCAGCCAGTCGCTCTGAGGCCAGAGATTGGTGGCAGAATCATGTGATCTATGAACGTGATGTCATCATCGAGGGACGTGGGGGAAACATTGGCGTTCTGATGGTGATGGAAGAGGTAAGTATGGGTTAATTTTCTATTTTCGTACAGTAGGAGGGAGTTGGGAGGTTATTAAAAGTCTTGGAAAACCCCTTTATGGGGGTGATTCCACAAAGTAAAACTGACATGGGACGGATTGTTTTGCTTTAATCTACACTTATTGCAATAATAGTTTTTTTTTTTTTTTTACCATTTCTGTGTAATTTCTTCTGTCATGGATTTGCTGTATACTTCTCATCTTTACACTGTCCTCATCGAGCTTGAGAGACGTGCCTATGAGCACATACATAATGGCTCCTGTCCTGGCCAAAGCACAGAGCCCTTCAAAGTAGACTAGCATGATGGCTCCAGGACATGCACAGTTGCCCTGGAGCACCTCCAGTTTGGCATCAATGTGCTCTTCCCCTTAAAAAAATAGCATTAATTGCGGCTCCTGTCTAGCCAAAGCACAGAGCTCCACACTTCAAAGTAGACAGTGATGGCTCCAGGACATGCACAGTTGCCCTGGAGCACCTCCAGTTTGGCATCAATGTGCTCTTCCCATTAAAAAACATAGCAATGCTTAAAAGTTTTGCACGGTTGCTCCATGTCTATAGATGAAACCCTAGAGTCTTCCACACTTCACTACAGTAGACCAGTGTGAGTGCTCCAGGGCATGCACAGTTGCCCTGGAGCATCTCTTGTTTGGCAACAATGTGCTCTGCCTATTCAAAAGCTCAGCAATGCTGAAAAGTTTTGCACAGTTGCTCCATGTCTATAGATGAAACCCTGGATCCTTTCATACTTCACTATAGCCTCTGTACATTTAAAGGGGTTGTCTCGCTACCAAGATTAGCGTTTAACATGTAGTAAACAAGCCAGGTTCACATGGCGTATAGCAGCGTGTACCTGTACTTTGAATAGCTCTCTGTCATTTACACTCACTTTCATGTCACATTTTTACGGGCACGTACTATGTTTTGGGAAATATGCTGTAAAATCATAGCACTCAGTGAGTGCTATGATTTTACATATTTGCATGGTATGTTGCAGCACAATTATCCACTGAAGTACACCCTGCAAATACGCCGTATGAACATCTCCTAAATGAAGATGTTTTCCAAATATATTGATTTGTTTATTTTGCTTTATTGAGGAAATAAAAGTGATCTTATCAGCACTGAGTGCACTCAGGTTTCTTTAGGTTACTGGCTCGCTCTCCCCTGCTGTTTCTTATCTGATAGCAGGGAAGAAGTCATCATACAGGTCAGCACACAGAGCTGCCAGCAGCTTAACTGTTATCTGATCTAACAAACAAAGGAGACTAATTACTTTTGTTTACTTTATCTCTGAAGCTTCTCTGGACTATAGATAAACGTCTCATGTCAGAGTAATTAGCAAACCTTTGAATGCCCAGCTAGTCGCCCACAGCCTGACCAGGAAGAGATGGGATGCTTGAATGAAAGCTGATAAACAGCGTGGTGAGACAACCCTTTTAAACAATAAAACTGAATGCAGTTTAATTCTGACAGTCTGCCTCCGTAGCATGCGTGCCCTGGCATATGGCCGGATGATGTCACAGCGCCAGGGTTGCTTCCTATGCCGCTGAGAAAATAATTATACGCCCCCTTTTGCAGAGCTTGAACCCTAAAGAGAGGTTGTGAGCCTAAAGATATAGAGGTGGGAACACCTCTTTTAAAGTGGTAGTGGGGTCATGGGCCGCAGAGCCCTCATTTTAGTGATCAGCACAACTTCTGACACATAAAAATTTGAGGAAAATAGTGACCTTTATGTTAGGTTTAAAGTGACCTAATATTACCCAGTACCCGCTCTGTGTCCACCATCTGCTTACATGGGACTGTCATGAGTCTTGGAAGACACAGTCCATTGATGACCATAACACCACTATTATACAAGAAATTCCATTGTTTTGCTTTTCCCTGTAAGTTATAGCAGTGTATTGTCTGTTCTATACAATCATGGCTGATCAGGGTGAGCCCTAAGGCTGGGTTCACATGCTGCATTTTTTCAACAGACCAAAAACGTGAGCAACAATTAAACCTTTGTGTTTTTTTCTTTAAATAAAGAGGTTAACTAAGTTTTAGGTCTGAGGCCAGGTTGTAGCCCTCTACGATCCGGCCTCGGAGAATGAGGAAATGGTTGCTCTTGTGTGATTCTCACTATTCATTTCTTTGGAAGCTCTGATTACAGCGGAGTGAGTGAGTGTAGCCATACCTAGAATTTCTATAGAAATAATTGGGAGAACTGTACAAGTCCGGCCATCTCAACTTTATATGAGGCTGGCTCATAGCAAGCTACCAGCTGACTTCAGACCTAAACTCTCAAGATGGGGCAAGCCCTTTGTCCCTAACTGTCACCTGCGTTGCAAATTTAAAGGGGTTGTCCACCAGAGAAAAGTCTTAAATGGGGCCAGGATGGAGAAAGTTATATAAAAGTTATACTTTTACCTGTTCCCTGCCTCTGCAGAGCTGCCTGGGACATGCTCCTCTTCACTTCCAGGTTTACATCCCAACACCCAAAAAAGCTTTGTGCTTCATTCATTCCATTCAAGCGTTTCTTGCGTGTCAGAACGAGAACCTGGAAGTGAAGAGCAGGAAGATCCAAAGAGGTAAGGCTTTTAGTGCACATTACGTTTGACTATGGATCAAAAAGTGTTATAACGTGTATATATATATATACATATGTTAGAACGTATACGTAAACGTATGACAAACGTGTACTGTGTTGAGCAGACAAAAGCATACGTTTACAACATGGGCCCATACGCTTGGATATGTTTTCCATTGACATACATAGTTACATAGTTTGTTACATACATACTGTAGTTTGTAAGGCTGAAAAAAGACAGACGTCCATCCAGTTCAGTGTTGATCCAGAGAGAGGCAAAAACCACAATACACTTAAAAAACAAACAAACCCATATACTGTATAAGTAACGTTTCTGTTCAACGCCACGCTTTTTCCTCATGTTAATGTACAATGTTAATTTACATTGCACATCCATCCACCCACATGAGTAAATAAACACATTAATGCATGTCTTTCATTATGTTGCACCACGAGATAACGGATCCGTCATCCGTTCAAAATAACGTAGGATTTTTTTTAAAGATTTTTAGAAAACTTCCCTACCACTTCTCCCTGTACTAAAATAGATCTTTACTTATCTATCCTGTCACCAGGCTGGGTTTACATATTGCATTTTTTGTTGCATTTCTCAAGTGCATAAAAGACATGCAGGGAAATTACACCCTATTTTGTATGCAAGCGTTTTGTATAATAAACCTAGAAGGGTTGTCCCGCAAAGTAAAATTAAAAGGATTTTCTAAGACTTTTAAAAACTTCCCTACCACCTCCCACTGTGCTAACTTGGAAAAGTAATCCACACTTACCTCTCCCATCAGCACAGTTACAGCACTGCCAGAGCTCAAGTGTTCCCCAATGGTCCCCCACCAATGTTGGCATGTTTATGGATCACATGATTCTGCAGCCAATCACTGGCCTCTTTGGTCACAAGCTGTACAGGTAGATTGTTGAAGCATCATGTGATCCATGAATGTGACCTCATCGGTGAGGGACCGCAGGGGAGCACTGGAGCTCTGGCAGTGCTGGAACTGTGGGGATGGGAGAGGTAAGCTTGGATTACTTTTCCAAGTTAGCACAGTGGGAGGTGGTAGGGAAGTTTTTAAAAGTCTTGGAAAAATCTTTTAAACTTAGAAGGGTTGTCCAGCAAAGTAGAATTTATTATAAAAACACTTGCATTCAGAAAAGTGTGTTTTTACCTATATGTTTTTTATGCACTTGAGAAATGCAACAAAAATGCAATGTGTAAATGCATCCTAACAATTACAACACCAGAATTTGGATAGGCCTGTAGTATTCGCATACTAATTTACTCGTTGGATTCTCCCGTTGAAAACTGTCGGATGACGAGTTTTACAATAAATATTTCATGTGGATTTTACGATGGTTTTTTACAGTGGTATTACAGTCAGAAATTGAGTCACATTCATGTCTGTAGGGTTTTTGGCATGGATCCGCACGTTGAATACGTTGAATACGTTTTTAATTTTTTTTTTTATTCTTTACAACCAACCAACCAACCATAAAATCTGCCACCATCTAATTCCCTCGATATGGATATAAAACAAAAAAGCCAATTGGCAGTAGGTGTGACTCCACAAGTTCTTCTTTCAACCTGCTGTTTGGGTATGTTCACATGGCATATTGGGTGTTTTGGCAATATGCCGGGTGATTTGGAAGCACGCGCGTATGATACGATTGTATTATACAGCCGGGAGACGATGCGGAATTCATAGCTCTCTAAAAGAGCTATGAATTGCCGTAATTGTGGCACACGTTTTGCCGCATATAAAGCTCAATATGCTGCGAAATACATGGCAAAATAAGCTGTGTGAACGTACCCTAAGGCTATGTTCACACGACTTATTCACGCCGTAATTGTGGGATGGATTTCGCCCGCAATAATGCCCTGTGCTCTGCGGCAGCGGGGCTGGCAGGCCGCCGGCCCCGTAGACACTCATTATTCTCGGCGCGTATACGCTGTGAATAATTCACATGTCACTTTCTCCCTGCTCGCCGTATTTCGCGAGCAGGGAGAGGAGATGGAATCCATAGCTCTTTATGAGAACTGTGGATTACCGTAATGACACAGACGGATTTCACCCGAAATTTGCGCAGTACGGCACGAAATACGGGCTGAAATCTGTCCCACAATAAGCCGTGTGAACATAGCCTTAAGGTCCGATTCACATCTGCGTTTGGATTTCTGTTCAAAACAGGTGGAACGGATCTGTAATCAAAAACAGATATATCCTCATACAAATGGAAGTGCAATCTTTTTTTTTTTTTTAAACTGATGTCTTGTATGAATCCATTAAAAACCGGATTCTTTTATTTCAGTTATGGTGCTTTCACACAGCGCAGTTTTGGTGCAGTTTTAAGTGTACTCCAATTAAACTGCCTTTATAACCAGCAAGCTTCTTTTACTTATCTCAACTGTTTGGAAAGAGAGTAATCAATTAGTGTATTTGTAATCCGCAAAACTTCAAACACAGTCATTGATTATTTACTTTATTACTTGAAACACCTTTCTGACCAATTTAGAAGTTTGCTGGTAATAAAGGCAGTTTAATTGGAGCGCAGTTAAAACTGCACCAAAACTGCGCTGTGTGAAAGTCTGAAACTTGTCTTGGTATGCCCAGAAAAATCAACAAATCTGTTTATAGGATGCAAACCGATACCCATCACTTTGTATCCATGTTCCATTGACTTCAGTATAAAAAAACAAAATGGAAGGGCCCATTTTTAGATTTCCATTTTTTCTTCTTCATAGTTGTTCAGTGTAAGGCACATGTGTTATTCAGGAGCCCGGAGAAGCTGGATGACAAGTGTTTTGGATCTTCCATTTTTGTTATCAACTAATTCTTCTAGAAACCGAGAAATGTGGCTGGGCTCACAGTATGTTAATTACTATGTTCGAGGTATCCATCAATATACTATTAAAAAAGATACCGTGATGTAGCCGCAGAGGCCCCATATAGATTATTAGATCAGACATGTGAGCTCAGTTTGATCTATTTCTGGGTGGCATATGCGTTTTATGCTCTGGAGTCCTGAAGGAAAACGTATGACGGCAGGAAATATAGCAAATATAGCCCACATAAGAATTTTTGTTCTGGTAATCTATATGCGGCCACCGCGGCTATGTCACGTTGTCCATTGGGGCACCTTTTTTCACAGTAACCTGACGGATACCTCGAACATAGTAAATAACACATTGTGAACCAAGCCTAAGAAATGGCTTAATTTTTTTCATTTCTACATTAGTTTTTTTGTTGTTTTTTTTAACTAAGATTTCTTTTGTTATTATATGCTCACATTTCCTTTTAAATCATGAATAATAAAACCTCAACAAGTAAAAATATGTCTCAAAGCTGGCTATACAAGGATGGAAAGAACACCAGATTGAAACTAGAGCTCATAGGGCCCAATAGCAAATCAAGATGAGCCTCAGCACCTAATGACAGGAAACTGATAGTAGCCTAATAAAGATATGGATAATAGCACCATATAATATCAAAGAACCTTAAAAATGAAAGTTTAAAATTTCCGGTTTTCATCCCTTCAAACTGTCCTACCTGATAAGACAACAATGTGTTAAAATTCTATTTAAATTTTGGATAACATTTAGAGGTGGCCCCAGGGTTCCACATTAGGGTGGCTCTAAGCACAAGGTGAAAGAAGGAAAGTGGTTAATTTAAATGTCTCACCCCTGAAGTTGTTCCATTTATGAAGAGGAGAAATTGTGTAAATTGTTTTTGCAATTGGACAGCATTTACAGGTGGAACTTGCATTTTCAAAAATTGCGAGTTAGTTCCATTAATTCCACTAAGGTCCACTTGTAAATGATGGAAAATGGTTTACACAAATTCTCCTCATAAGTGTAACAACTTCAGGGAGTGAGACCTATGAATTAACCACTTTGTTTTTTTCACCTTGTGCTAAGGGCCACCCTAAGCCACACGGTACTGATAATATACTGGTCGGATTCTATTCAAGATCTGTCCAGTATTTTAATGTCTTTGGAAAGTTTAGGGGACGGTTCTGTCCGCGCTTTGCGGATTTGGCCGCCCCCTAAACATTGAATAGTACATGTTCCACTCTAAAACAGGGCAGAAGAGTCTACGTGTTCCAAGTTTTTTTTAACGGTTTTTGGATCTGGAATCTGACTGTCAAAAAATCGGGTATAATTACTTTGAGCGTTCTCAAGAGAGTTCTGCACCGTCTAAGTTAAAATTCTTCATCTTTATTTCATATCAATTATTTGAAACAAGAAGTGCATTTCGTACAGAAGTGCAGTGAACAAGGGCATGTTGTAGCCCGAAACGCGTAGGCTTAAACAATAGCAGGTTTTGTTTGCACTTATGTATGAAATGTACTTCTTGTTTCAAATAATTGATATGAAATAAAGATGAAGAATTTTATCTTAGATGGTGCTGGACTCTCAAAGGAATTATATTGGATTTTCCAAGCTGGTGACCCTTCAGCGCTCGTTACACGTCTAGTACATGTTCGGCCATGTTCACACGGCTTAAAATGGGCCGTATTTCGGTCCGTAATTACGCGCCGAAGTGCGCCAATTACGGGCCGAAAACGGCCCATTCATTACGGTAATTCACAGTTCTCATAGAGAACTATGGATTACGTCTCCTCTCCCGCCGGCGAATGCCGCGGCGGGGGAGATAATTGACATGTCACTTTCTAGCGGCGTATACGCGCCGCTAGCAATGATTGTCTATGGGCCGGCGAAGTGCCGGCCCCCCCGCTCACACCCCTCCCGCCCCGCCCCCGTCCACACGGCGTAATTGCGGGGCGAAATTACGCCCCACAGTTAAGCCGTGTGAACATGGCCTTCCTGTAATTGCGAAAAATTAAGCAGGCAACAGCAGGGCTGTGGAGTCGGCAAGCCAAAGCACTGACTCGGACTCCTCAACATGGCGCATGTTTAAGTGATAACCTTACTTTCGTAAAAATGGTGACATCAGGCTTTTTATCACCTTAATAATACAATAATCAAGCTATTTAGGTAGAACATACACTGAAAAGCAATGTTTTGATCTTTTGAACACTTGTGAGTAGAGTTGAAGAAAAAGCTGTATTTGTATCCAAGTCCAGTCTGCACCAACATTGGGAATGTGTAGAAGAGACCTGGGAGCAGATTTTGGTCAAGATGTGCTTGAATCTGATTCAGAGCCCAGAAGGATTCAGGCAGTATTGAAAACCAAAGGTGGATTTCCCAAATACTAACAAAATAATAAAAATTAACACTTTGATTTTTAGGAGCAAAACAGTATCAATGCAGTTATAGAAAAGAATCTGCAGTACTAAGCAGATGCTAAATACTTTCAAGTAAAATTTATGTATAAGATAGGTAAGATGACTGTATATAAAATTACAGTAGTTACATGTACAAAGCTGTAGTGGATGGTGAAATATGGAGCCTGAAAGTCACAAGTTCAAAACATTATTACCCTTTTTGCTTGTCAGTGTAAAATATATTTATTGGATATAACTTTAGAGAACAAAAAAATTTTCACTATGCAAAACACTGCAGGAACATTTATAGAGTCTCTGATTTTGTTCAGATAAAAAGTATTGCCTCCATCATATCCTGCATTCATGACCTCACATCTGATCTCATTATTTCCAGGCTAGAGAACGGCCTCTCTACACTAACTTGGGTTGGTGGCAAAGCGGTGACCACAGGGGCAACATATCTAACAATGTCAGTATATCAAGGAACTACTTTAGCCACAGTCAGTTTTGATGAATGGTTGAACTCTTCTACTTGTTTGAAAACAGGTGAAAAATTTTGCTGAAATCTGTTTGCCATGGGAGCGGAATCTTTTCCCCTGGAGCAGCGCTTTGCCTGCCCCATGTCATCACTTACACTCCTCGTGTGATAAGGCTGAAGATATGGGAGCAGTCGCATTGGCCAGACCCAATTCCTCTTGCTCTTGGTCCAGTTAGTTTGATGCAGTGCCAACTAATTATATATTTTGGGAGCTGGAGTCGGTCCATTTTATGACTACTTTGACTCCTGCAAAATAGGCTCCGACTCCACAGCCCTGGGCAACAGAACGAAAATAGGTTTTGGCGCTCACCCGACATCTAACTTTTTGTTTGGTCATAAAATCAGTGCTATGTAGACTACAGCTCAGATTTTCTATTGTGTATATGGGGACGGTTGACAGACGATTTTGAAATCCAAAAATTGACTGAAAACCCTTGCCGTGTCGATATACCCTTATAGTAGTGCTCAACAGCAGAAAGCTACCAGCCTATTATTCTATACAAAAAGGTACCTTGTTGCTGCAGCTATGGGGCTCCCTCAACCTGTGTGCCCCATAGCGGCTGCATCAGCTATAGTAATCTCTATGCATGGACACAATATTGCTTGATAAGTGTGATCTAAAACCTTGACCTAAACATTATGCAGTTTTATTCAGTGAGCAGTTTTTCTATACTAATCCTATCTGGACATGGAAATGCTCTGTAACTGCTATAGATTTCCCCTGTCGCATTGTACATCTAAACCCCGCTCCCTGCTGAGAGAGGATACATGTAACGTCTGCGTGGTGCACACCAGAAATCTTAGTGAGATAGCAACATCCTGTCTTCCTGTTGTACTACGCTGTCTTTTCTTCATGTTTTGACAGCAGATGCCACATATACTGTATATATACCCTTTTTAGGTCTGTTGTTTTTTATTCGGAAGGCCGCAGGAGTGAATCCTCCTGTATGTTGTAAGTGAGCAGGGTAACTAATGCTTCGCTATGTAACATTATTTTTCAGTTGCTTATGTGTTAGTTTCAGATAAAAGTGGCATGTACCGCCCACTGTTGGTCAAGACAGGAAGAAGTTTGCAGAAGTCTTAGCACGTAAAGTTTAGCTCTTCACATTTTAATCTCTATTGCTCTATCAGCCTTAAAATAAAATTGTGCATGTTATCTATTCTAAATTGGTGTAAAAAAGGGGACAAAACCCCATCCACGCGGTGACGGAATTTGCAATCTGCACCACCTTAGGGTATTATTTAATTTAGATCGCTATTAATTCCAGGGCGCTGTACAGGCCAAGGGGTTCTGGTACCAAAGACAAATAGAATAACACTAAGGGCATGTCCGCACGCACTGAGCAAATACCGGTCGGATTATCCGACCGGTATTTGCTTTGTTTTCATGGCCGTGCACACGGCCGCAGGGGGGGGGGGTAGCTTTTCTCTGCTGTTTGCGGGCGAAAGAATGGACATGTTCAATGTTGTTGGGACCGTCGGATTTTCCATAGAGGTCCGTGATAATGTTTGACAGCCAGTTTAAAAAACTGTTTATGAAACCGGCTGAAAAAGCGTCCGTGGGGATAAACCCTAAGTGACACTGATACGAAAGAAGAGGACCATGGCCGCAAGAGCTTATAATCTACAGTATGCTTCCCTAATGCTCTGCCAGTCTCCATGCACATCTCCTCAAGCAATAATGTGTCACGGTGAGGGTCATCATGACATGTCTGTATCAGAGGCCAAGTGTACAGAGATCATAAGGCTAGGTTCACACGGTGTATTTGCAGGGCGTAATTATGCCCCGCACTTACGCGGGTCGGTAGCGGATGGAAAGGCATGTGCGGTAATTCCCGGGCCCATAGACTTGAAATGCTGCGCGCTTTGCGGCTAGAATTCGCGGGCGGGGAAGAGGGACAAATCCATGTTCCTCTTGAAACTTGAATTACCGTAATGAATGGCTTTTGGCCCGAAATTTGGGCCCAATTCTGTGCGTAATTAACGACCAAAATACGGCCATTTTAAACCGTGTGAACATGGCCTTAGAGGGCCAGGGAAGCATTGGGTGGGGGAGTATAGTGTTTTGTTTTGTTTAAATCTTCATCATTTGAACTTTTGATTAGTATGGTAAATTAAAATGTCCAGTATTAGATTTCTTCTAGTACTCTTCAACCCATTGGCCCGTTCACACGGCTATTTCCAACGAATTACAACGATTCATTTCATGAATATGATTCAAGTTTTATATCCACGGGAAAAATTGGAAAAAATTCACTAAGTGTGCCATTGTAACGTTCCGGCATAACCATCTATCATGTAGTGTGAATCGTCCGGAAGAATTGACATGTCAATGTTTCCTCCGTGATTGCCGCCGTCCATCCGCGGGAAGCTGGAACAAGCCAAATTTTCCTCTAATCGTAGCACCGGGATTTCTATGAAGATCAATGAATAGGGTACATTTGACGATTTGCCAAGATTTTTTCCCGCAAACCTTCCGAATAAGTTGAAGGCCCTAAGAGGTTGTCGTCATTAACCCCTACAAGTTTGGGATTGTTGTAAAATTTTTTAAAAAAGGTAACCTGTTGCTGTAGCTCCAATGTTCCTGGTGACTACCAAAAAGATTCACTCAAAAGTAGAATATTGGCCAAGACGTTATTGTTCGTGGTCACTAAGGTTTGAACATGTCTGTAGGCATCTGCTTCAGAATAAGAGCTGCATTATTTGTAGAATATTATTTTTTTGATTTTGCACCACTTCTGGCCTGTACAAGGGTATGTTAACATTTCAACCTCTTTAAAGTCAATAGGGGAAATCACAGCAAATCCATCCACTTTCTGCAACAGAATTGTAGAAATCTGCAGTGCAGGTCAATTTTAGCATGAAAACTTGTCTTCTACTGACTTCCTCAGCAGATTGTGCATGTGCAAATCTAGAACGTTTTTTGCTCCTTGTGTATTTCTCCTTCTTGGGGGTTTTCAGGCTTGAAAAATAAATCATGACAAGTAAATTAAAAAACCTTAAAGTATGTGCGTGGTACGACTCCCAAACTACGGTCTGTGATGTCCCAGTATCAATGGTATAATGCCAAAATTCATTCAAGGAAGGACAGTCGGGGAACAAACAACTGTCTGTGGCAATGCCCAGTTTGTAAACACGCCCCTGAATGTAAAATGAAACCAAGAAAACAGGACTGAGGTAGGATGAATCAATGTAGTGAGATAACCCCTTTAATGTCTGATAAGTACGGGTCGCAGAGATAGGATCAACACCTATCTTGAGAACAGGTCTCCACAGCAATCTGTATTCTGTTCTTCAGGAGTTCCAAGTACAGCCAAGCAATCTGCTCAACTATGCTCGGAACGGCCATTAAAATGAACGGAGAGTGCTGCACACGTGTGACCTCTTCTCTGCTCCACATGGAAAATTTCAAAGGCCAGTTCACAAGATAGGTGTGGAGCCCTGCTCTGCAACCTGCACCTATTAGACACATATGGCATATCATTGATATACCAAAACTGTCTTAGATGGGAGCAACCCTTTGTTGGGAGTTGGGAATCTAAGACGTGTGATGCTGTTTGTAAGAGGCCTTAGTTAGGGTGAAAGGGATGCTGAAGAATACATGTATATTTCAAAGAAAAAATGCATATACGTTATGAGCCGATTTTCATGTGTTTTTTTTCTTTTTCTTCCTTTTTATGCAGTTTTGATGTTTACACATCAGAAACACACCAGTTCCTCGTAAAACAACATAATTGGTGCATGTTTTGTAATCCCCATTGGCTCTACATTATAAAATTATGCACAAAAGACATGTTTATATTTTATGAAGCGACACTTCCATTTTTTTTTTTCATGCGATGAGTATTGCTTAAAATTATACTAACAAAAAAAAAAGTCCAATCGTTTTTTTTCCCGGACAACACGGTGGGAGACTTAGGTGTGTTTAATGCATCAAAATATGTGTCGGGCCCACTATGTGAACCAAGCCCTAAAGGGGTTGTCTCACTACATCGATTCATCTTACCTCAGTCCTGTTTTCTTGGTTTCATTTTGAATTCAGGGGCGTGTTTACTGGCTTCTACTAGGCTGCAGTAGAAGCCAGGTCTGTAGCTATAGCAACCAGCGCTAGCAGCCTATCGGGAGAGATTAAACAGGTCTGTAGCTATAGCGACCTGCGGAGCTGATGCAGCCTATACAAGAGGGGATATCTCAGAATAGGAAGGACACTGTTAATTGATATATATTTCAAAGTGACTTGTTTTTGCAAGATCTTTAACATAAAAAGCAATCCTTGTAGTGAGACAACCCCTTTAAAGGGATTGTTTAAATAAAAATTAAATTGTAAGCTATACTCACCTTCCTTTGTTTCTCCGTTCCAGTGCTGCATGGTTGTCTGTTTACCTATCTTTCTCTTCCAAAAAAGGATGTCACCTTTTCAGCTGCTGATTGGCTGCATTGGTCAGGTGCTTCTTTTTACATTTGGCGCCCTATTTCTGAACGGTGATGTAAGGGAAGTGACATGACTACTGTAGTCAATTGCTGGAGACCTTCCATTTCAAGGGATGGCAAACAGAAGATCGGTGAGACCCAGTGCTGGAACAGAGAAAAGGGGAGTATAGGCTTTAAATTAAAAGCAGCCAATCCCTTTAAGCTGAAGAGCTGCTTTAAAGGGTTATTCCCTTTACGAGAAATTCTCTTCGCCGGTTGCTAGGTGTGATTCGGATCTGCATTTTAATGAGGAGGGCGGCACTAGTGTCGTCCTCCTCATTCACTTCTATGGGAGTTCCGAGTGTGTGCGCTTGGCTATACTCAGATATCGCATAGAAGTAAATCAGGAGGTGGCGCTAGCATTCACTTTTATGCGAGTTCCGAGTATAGCTGAGAGTGTGCAGAACTCATGTAAGTGAATGAGGAGGGCGGCACTAGCAGCGCCATGCTCATTGAAGTGCAGGGCCGGATTGCAACGAGCGACCAGCGAAGAGAATTTCTTGAACTGGGACTACCCCCTTTAAGCTCTTTAAATTTAGATTTGCCGGTGACTACATTTTTCTTCTACATCTTTGAACAACAAAATTGTAGTTCTACTGGGTAATTAAAAAATAATACACAAAAGACCATGACTACTATGAGTAGATTAGACTGAGGTCACGCTTGATTCTTATCCGGTTTGGCCTAAATTTCCCAAGAGGTCTTCATGAAATCATTCCAGTAAAAAAATGGAGCTTCCTATTGTAATTACTCATCTAAGATTTATTTCCTAATGAATAATGTAAGCTTACCAGAGTCCAGCTGGATTTGGACGTTTTACATACATTGCGGTAAACCCATAGCTGTGAAAAAGTGTTAGATTTGTGCAGGTCTCTTGACATAAAAAAAAAAAAGCTTCTCATTCATTGATGACAAACAGACCTAGGAAATTGAAATGTATTAAAAATTGCAAATAGTTTATTCTGCGTTGACTACTTCTTTTCTTATTGCATGTTCTCCACCAAGAAGGGTAAGTTTAGACAGGAACATTACCCTATATTGGCTCTGTGTCTTGGCAGTATATACTAGCAGGCATCCAGACATTTACCATGGCCTAGCTGATACATACTCGAAGGAAATGGAGTAAAACTTAATCCACTTGTGACTGTTTGTGCTATATGCAATAGCTTTAGGGGATAGAAAACTGTGGTTCACTGTACTTTTCTATACAATAAAGTCGTTATGTATGGCCACAACGGAGCAAGCATACAGTTTGACTATGTTAACTCTATTTTTGCCTGGATACATAGCACATACGCTGCTGTGTATGTCTGTTAGTAGGTATTTAGACACTGAGGGCGACATGTATGAACGGGGCTGCGCCAGACGTCTGGCGTCTTTTCAGCCCGATATCAGGCGCAGTCCCGTTCATACATTTTCAAATCTCCCGCACGCCTCTCCGGGGCGCATTACATCTTGCCTGTGGCCCTTTGTAATGTGCCCGATCTAGGATGAGGCGGGGCGCACTAGAACCGTACCATATTTATAACTTCGCTACGGCATTTCTGGGCGCATTACAGTCGGAACAGGTAGAGCACTTTCAAAGTGGTTTACCTGATCCCGAACTGTCGCCTGAGCGCTGGAATGTGCCTGATTTATGACCCGCTGTATAGTGGGTTCATAAATCAGGCGCTTTCTATGCCTTTTTTTAATTGCATGAAATTTAACATGTAAATGCCAAATTTCATACATGTCGCCCATAGTGGCCACAAAAGGTAACCTTCAATAACACTATATGAAAGGTGATAATCGATGTAGAATGTACTTGTGAGAATTTACCCTAAGCTGACCATCCACAATTTTTTTTTTGGTGAGCTGCACTTTGCCCATTTTATGGACAGGAGTTGTTTTAGGATAAATGCACCCACAATGGAAACATTGTGGATTTTCTGCTGTGGATTATAGTACCATATACCAGCATGGTTTAGATCAGTGTTCCCCAACTCCGGTCCTCAAGGTCCACCAACAGGTCTTGTTTTCAGGATCTCCCACAGAATGCACTGACAATAATATCACCTGTGCACTGCTAAGGAAAGCCAGAAAACATGACCTGGTGGGGCGTGAGGACTGGAGTTGGGGATTTAGGCTAGTTTCACATGGAGTAATTGCAGGGCGCACAGTACGCGAAGGTGTTTTGGATTGGCGCGTACTCCCGCGGGGTGGGGGCGTCAGCCCGCCGGCCCCATTGACATTCATTACTAGCAGCGCATATTCGCCGCTAGCAATTGACATGTCACTTCTCTCTCTGTGCGGCGTGTACAAGGAGGCGTAATCCATAGTTCTGTATGAGAACTGTGGATTACCATAATGACTGGGGCGCATTTCGCCCGTATTTGAGCGCAGTACGGCGCGAAATATGGACCGAAATGCGCCCCATTTGACCCAGTGTGAACCTAGCCTTATGGTTTAGATCACAGCAGATTTTTTTTGCACATAAATTGACCTGCAGTCCAGGTTTTTAAATCCACAGCCTTTCAATTTCTGTTGCTTATTTTTATTACCTGTTTTATTGTAAATGGGGTTAAAAAAAAAAAAACCTGCCACAAATTCACAGCAAAATGGGTTATACATGTACATTTTGTTTTAGGTTCCCAACTGATTTTTCCTCATTTGTGCAGCTACCTTTGGGGTCCGTTCACACAACAGTGCTATTTTAGGCACTGTAATAGCTTCTTTTCATCATTGGAAGTTCCATGCTTGTAAGTGCGGAATTCTGATGAGGAAACGACTCTGAATGTCCAAGGCATGTGGTCGTCACGTAAAACGCCAGAAAGAGTTGAGCTATCTAGTCTTAAACTTCTCAAGTGAAATCAGAGTCCTCTGAACGACAACCCTGATTTTATATATGGTATGATGTAAATCAGTTTACTGTCTGACTGGACACTGATTTTGAGGCAGATTTGGTGCTGAATCCGCCCCAGAGACAGAATTCAAATCCGTTGCTATCTAAGTCTGACAGGTGCAGGTCCCACACCTATTTCGGGAAGGGGTACCCAAAAGTGTTGCCATAGAATGCACAGCTGGTTGTGCACGTCTCTCTGTTCTGTGGGAGTTCAGCTATACTTGGGTTCCCATAAAACAGAATGGAGAGTCGTGCGAAAGCGCAATCAACAAAACACACCATGAAACGTTCCGTGTGAATGCGCCCTAATGTGGAGACTAGTACCAATTCATGATGGGTAGATCCATCGCCTTTTGTTATGGAAGTGTTAGGGTATGTTCACACGTAAAACATATCCAAACATGTACCCAAAGGGGGACATTGTCTGAACACTGTCTTGGTCTAAGACTTTTCTTGTTGTCCATAGCAACCAATCAGCGTTTCCCTTTCATTTCATATAGTGCTCTGAAAAAATGAAAGGGGCGCTCTGATTGGTTGCTATGGGCAACAAGAAAAGTCTTACACCAAGACAGTTTTCAGACATGTCCCCCAAAGTGTGGTGCAGGTTTGGATATGTTTTCTGTGCACCACAAACGTACCCTATAGTTTTAAATAGGGTGTCTGATACGTAAAACGGATCAAGAATTGACATATCGATTCTTTGATTGGATCCATTAAACACATCCGAAAGACGTATGTTAAAACGTATCATCTAGACGACCATATGTGTTTTACATTGAAATCAATGTAAATCACTGAGCATTGTTAGATATGTGTTAAGGTATCTAAAAAAACACCATGTTAACTTCCCCTTAAGGTAGAAATGTGCCTGTGTAATGTTATGCTATTCTTGGAAATTGTTTAGCATTTGAAGTTGCAGGAGACGTTCTCTTAGGCCATGTCTACACTGCAGTGGACAAAAAACGACCTGAAAACGAATTACTAAAAACGTTCATGAAACTGAGTTTTCTGTCCACTGCCTGTCAAAAGCAGCTGTAAAAACGGCCGTTTTTTGGAGCGTTTTTCATTTTTGGAGCGTTTTTTGGAGCGTCTTTGCTCTGCTTTTTAATGTATGCACAAATTAAGCCATTGGATGTAAACTACACCCTACAGGTGGAGTTAATATGTTAAGTAGTCACTTCCTTTAGATCACTGTAGCCATTTTGAGCACATTGTCCTTCTGTGTGCTGCTGCGTGCTACTACTTTAGAAAATTTTGCACCAGATTCTTGTACCAAAATCCACACAAACCCACATTACCTTTGCATACCGCAAGATAACTGTATTAGCGTCAAAATCTGTAAAGAAAAGGATTTTAGTGACAAAATCCCCCAAAAAAGCATTATTGTGGCAAATTCCGTAAAAAAAACCCCTATTTTTAGTGTCAGAAGCGAGATCACTTTATTACCGCCAAAATATGTAAAGATACGGATTTTAGCACCAAAATCCTTAAAAAAAAAAAAAACGGAATTGGCGCTGAAATCCATAAAAACTGTATTTTTTTTTTGCGTCAAAAGCTAGATCGCTTTATTAGCGCCAAAATCAGTAAAGATACGGATTTTAGCACCAAAATCCATCAAAAAACGGATTATGGCACTAAAATCCGTAAAAACCCGCATTTTTAGCGCCAGAAGCGAGAACTTTATTAGCGCCAATATATGTTCAGTAAAGGATTTTAGCACCAAAATCCGTAAAAAAAAACGGATTATGATGCCAAAATCCATAAAAAAAACGGATTTTTGGCGTCGGAAGCGAGAACTTTATTAGCGCCAAAATATGTTAAGAAAAGAATTTTAGCACCAAAATCCGTAAAAAAACGGATGATCATTTTATTACAAAAGGTACAAACAAGGACACATCAGACACTTGTATGCAAATTTGATAAGGATTTACCTTTGCTACCACCCATTATAGGTGGAACTAGGGTCTCCTGGGAGGGTTTTCATTGAAAAATCGCGGCAAAAAACACGCCAAAAGACGTCTGGCGCTTTCCATAGACTCCTGTAGTAAATTTTCTGCCCTGTTCTGGCATTTTTTAGAGCATGTTGCAAAATACGACCTGTAAAAAAAACGAGCAGAAAAAAAGAAGCTCAGTGTAGACAGCAGGAGGGTTTTACAATAAAAGTCTATGGGAGATGATTAGTCATTTTTCCAGCGTTTTTAGAAAAGGAAAAACGCTGAAAAAACTGACATTTTTCTGTGCAGTGTAGACATAACCTTAAGTGTACTTTTTAGTACTTGAACAGGATTTTAAGATGGTCATCAGTTTGGTCCCAGTTGCAGAATATATCAGTTTATTAATAGCGGTCTGTAGGCGATTGCCTTAGTAGTAGGAAACTCAAAGTAGGTCACTTGACTAATTATTGCTCTGATGACTAAAGGAAGTGATTTTGGAATGAATATTATACTAGGGATTTTATGGGATGACCTAATATTTTCATTGTAACCAAGTACAGTAGTCCCTCAGCATATATTATTAATTAGTTCCAGGACGACCTTTGTATGTTGAAACCATAACGATATGGAAAACCAGTAATTGGTTCAAGGCCTCCAAATCTGACCTCAACATAATACAAAACAAAGATGACAGAAAATTAAGCTGATAACAAATGATGAGAAAGCGGAGAGAAAAGATCCACTTCCTTTTTCCATCTCCTGGGCAAATTACAGCAGGGCACTGGGGTCGGGAAGCCAAATTTGTCACTCCGACTAATTTTTTCACCCCGTGGAGTAGTCCGATGTGTGAATGTAGCTTTGTTTAAACTGAAAAATTCAATGTGGAATTTGAGGTAGAAATCCTGTGATACCCTCTGATTTTTGCCTTGAATTTTAACTTTATGGAGGCGGTTTTCGCTGTTAGTTTTGATTTCACAGCTCTGTGAATAATCCTTGATGTAGTGAACTACAGTGTGAACTACAGAGCAGGTTGCCCATTCGAATGCATGCGACTCGGTTTTCACTTGGATTTTGACCCGAATCCAGGTTAAAATGTACTACATGGACATAGCTTTAGGCTGCATCCACATGACAAAGGACAAAATATTTGTCGGATTCTGAATCCTAAAACCTCAGTACCAAAGATTATTTGAACAGTATTCTGCATAAAAACCTGAGGATTTTTTACTTTTTTACATTTTTTCTTTTTTGCTGTGGTCTTCAGATTCGGTTTTTCAATTGGTTATTGCATTATAGAGCACTATTGAGATTTTGGGTGTGGATCCGTGCCAAAATCCACTGCAAAAATAGTGCACAAAGCTTTTTGGTCGTTCTTCATGCCATCTCATTGACTTCAATAGTAAATTTCCCACCCTTTTCTGAGTGAAAGCCGACGGAGGGTAGAACATGTTCCAAGTTTTTTTTGTTTTTTTTTTTTCTTATTTTATGTAAGCTGCAGTTTTGAAATCCGACCTCAGAAAATAGACTACAACTCAGATTTTCTTTTGAGGTCTATGGGGGTGGCTTTACAGTCAGTTTTGAAAATCCAAATTCACATCATAAATCGAGTGGAAATCCTTGCTGTGTAGACGAACCATAAGGGCATGTCCCCACGGCACGGGTTTGCGGCCGGTTTTTCAGACGGTTTGCGTTTTTGCAAACTGTCTGAAAATCCGGCCGCAAACAAGCACAATGGGGTGCTATGGAAATCCCGTGCAGCAGTCCCCACTGCACGGGTTTCCCCGCCCGCGGGCGGCCCGAAAGTCATTGTGGAGAAAAGCACCCCCTCCCCCGGCCCTGGGGACAGCCGTAAAACAGGAGAAATACCGGTCGCATAAACCGACCGCTATTTGTCCCTTGCTGTGTAAACGGCCCCTAAAACTCCAGCTCATTTGTAAATGGCTCATGTGTAATAATTAGCAATAATAGAGTTATTGTAGTAAAATAGTAACATCAGACTTTTTAATAGAAAGGGGGCTTAGATTAACAGAACCCAGGATATATTTACTATATATGAGAAAATGTCCTAACTTTCTTAAATTCCTATAATAATAATAATTATGCAACAAGTTATTCATTTAGTACAATTTTTTTTCTTTAAAGTTATATTTTAACCAACTCAGACTCCCGCTTCACACACAACTGACCCCACAAGTCGTCTGACTTTACAACCCTGAATTAAAGAGAACCTGACTTCATATGTATGTGGCCTAAACCATGGACAGCATTGAAACTGGAACAGGCTCCCTCATTACAACCAGCTATAATTTACTCTGAAATGTTGTGGGTAAGAACTGGGTAAGCTCTATGTTTAGTTCTTTAAAGGGAGCTTGACATCTGCTTCATACTGCCTGAACCACAGACTGTGGCTATTCAGAGAAATCGTAGTTTAAAGTCGGCAACCGAGTGAATATGTAGAGGCGACTGCTGGCTTCTCCCTTATCCAGCATTCGTGATTGGCCGTTCTCTCTTTATTTGTATATAGGGGGAGACCTGTCATTCACGTCCGTTGGGGCATAAAGAAGTCAGCAGGGGCCGCCTTGTCGTAGTTCAAGCAGCACAAAATCTGCACACGTATATGGAAAAACGAATGCTTACAGATGTACAACTCATTAAAGTTGACCATTGCTGCTAGGATTAGTGGTTCTAGTGTTTGTCCTGCCTCATCTTATATGATTGACAGATTAGCTTTTACTGTGAGTGATTGTACACTGTGTATCGTATACAATAGGCAGGCAAGTATTTTATGAAACTGCCTTAAAGGGAATATGTCAGCAATTTTATTTTTTTTCTACTTATTAAATCAAGCCCCTGATCCATATTCTTTTCCTCTTAGCTGTTTTTATTTCCTGATTGTAGATTTCTCTATTCGGTCGTCTATATATGATTGTTGGGAAGACATTCTTGCTTGCACTGCTTTAACAGCAGTCAGAGAGATACTTTACAGCAGCTTCATGCACATAGGATTCTTAAGACAGTTTCTGTCCAATAGACTTGTATAGGAGAGTTTTCACTGTGAAGGGAGGAGAGAGGGGGAGCAGTGACATCTCCTCTTGTGACTGGTGGATTCTGTGTTATCTGTACACAATGGTGTCTCCTTTCAGTGTGACTCTGCTGTTACTGATAATGAGCACACTGATGAAAAGCTCTCTAAACAGAGCAGGAAGTGTCAGGCAATTATTAGGCTTAGTGGCCAAAGTGAAAACTGCAGGACTTAAGAATTATTAAAAAATACTGAAAGTGATCTGGAAAATAAAAAAAATGTAACCGACATCTCCATGACAACAACATCTGCTTCCAGTTGTTGTACCCGGCCAGACTGCCAGACTGCAGGAAAATGGGAGGGAAGTGTTTTATGACTCACCAGAGGAGGCGGCACGGAGGTTTCTGCCGGTAGCGGAATGACACTGGGCTCAAGGGTCGGCCGCTCTGACCTGATGGGCTAGCTGGATAATGATTCATATACTCCTCTCATTTTTGGAAGATGGGTTGAGGAAGCGGGGAAGAAATATGGACCCTTGAAAGTATATTCAGTAAATGAGGTACGGGGGTTCTTTCTGGGACACAATGTACGATTTGCTGTTTTACAGATTGCATTGCTCGACAATTGTATTTTTTGCTGAAGGGCGTAGTGGGGTTCCTATTATGCCATACTGGCAGACATGTATGTTCTAAATGTTGGAATTCATTTTCTTGTTATAAACATTTTGGGGTTTTGTTATGGGAAGTCTTAGTCCGGGTCCTCCCCTTGGCGGGCGCTCAGCCCACGGTTCCCTACCTACAAAGGATGATTCTTGGGGCGCTCGCTGGGACGCCTTGGGTCATCAACCTCTGCTGCATGGAATGTGCGGGTCTGTCCCCTTTAGGGATACGGGATGAGTGACATCGCACAGTCTGTAGATGAACACAATATGCCTCACACCGTCAAAATAGTATCGTGGAACGTGGCAGGGCTTAACATCCCTGAGAAACGTAGGAAGATCCTGGTGCACCTTAAGAAACTGAAGGCTGATATCATGTGCCTTCAGGAAACACACGGGTGACTTTGTGCTGATACGCGCTCCGTGGCTAGACCTCCCGATCGTGGCCACCTATAAAACAAAAGCGCGTGGTGTGGCGATATATTTCAGGAAGGGACTGGTGCAGGAGATTCTAGAACAACATACGGATCAAGAGGGCCGCTTTATTTATGCACGAATAAAAATTGCAAATAGAATATATACACTTTTTAATCTTTATGCCCCAAACTCCCCAACCGAGGCATTTTTTGCAGAAATCGCAGACTTCTTATTGCAGAGGGACCATACTAACCTGGTGTTGCTGGGTGATTTTAATCTCGCCCCCTGTCCTGGACTGGATAGGTCCAATGCGCGCGTGGGGACTACAGCGACACATCCATCAATATCTCTATTATCTGATGCATTAGGGGGTCTATTGATATTGGAGAGCGATATAAACCACGGTTAGAACGGTTGATATCCACACTATTTGGCGGTGCATGATACATTTTCCCGTATTGACCTAGCATTGGTCGCCATCTCCCAGGCTGCAGATATACTCGGTTCAGACATACTTCCCATCACCATGCGATGACACTATTATAGCGACCTGGGCGGCTCTGGCCCCCGCCCTAAGTCCAGGATATGGCGTTTTCCAGCCTATCTCTCTAACTCGGACGATTTTAGGGACTACTTGATTATTCAATGGAAACAATATCTAGCGGATAACAAAGAGCATGTAGACGATGTCCCTCTGTTGTGGCTGACGGCAAAGGCTGTGCTCCGGGGCGGTATCATCAGTTATATGGGCATGAAATAGAGAGAATACCAAAATAAATGTGAAAATCTATATTCTAACCTTCAGAGAGCCCAAGAGGCCCATTCAGAGATCCACTCTGACCAGACGAAAGCGGACTTTAGAGACGCGCGGGGTCTTATTAGAGTCTTTTCTACAAGGCCACACGTTAGGCCATACTAGGCAACACAGAATAAATTCTACAGGTGGGAGGGGGGGGGGGGGGGGGGGACAAAGTGCCGATAATGGCCAAAATGGACAAAACCCTGCAGACGCAACCACCTTCTCGACGAGTGACAAGACCAGAAACGGGGGTGTGGACTTAGGGACCCAAGGAATTGAGCAGGCATTTATGTGCATATTATGAAACATTTACAGCGCACCCCCATTTTATGAAGCGGCGGGTACCAGGTCATTCTTAGATATGGTCCAAATGCCGGACATTTCCCAAGACCAACGCATGGGGTTAGAGGGGGAGATCATAGAGGAGGAAGTAAGGGGTGCAATCACATCTTCGGCCAGTGGCAAAGCACCAGGCCCGGACGGCTTCTCGGCCGAATTTTACAAGGTTTTAAAACCTGAGGTGACCTCCTACTTGACCACATTATTTAATTATATCTATTTCGATCCAGAGAGGTGCCCTCACCTTTTTGATTCTAGAACGGACGCTACTCCTGTAAAACCAGGGAAAAATCTGAACTCCTCACCTCGTATAGACCAATTTCACTGCTGAACCTGTATTACAAGTTATTGGCAAAGATCTTAGCAACAGGTTCCTAAAATTTTTTAACAAGCATTCATTCCACCATATCAGTCTGGTTTGTAGCGAACCGGCACTCAGTCCAGAATGTTGAGTGCCAACTGGCAGCAATGTTACCGGCTAGGTGTTGGGCATCCGGTGTCCATGAGTTAAGCCCTGGACATGAGAAAGGCCTTCGACAAGGTAATCCATGGCATTACCTAACGCTGCGTGGTGGCGTAGGGGGTTTCGGATCTGTCCTTTATGATCTTCATGGACTCTTCTCCATTCTAAAATGTTCCCCTGCATTAATTTTAAATGGTCATATAAACCCACAGGGTCGACCTCTTTAGAGGGGTCAAATCAGGGCTGCCCACTCTCGCCCCATTTGTTTAATTTTTCAATAGATCGCTCCTATACTATATCTCTCAGGGAACCTCTATCCAGGGATAACAAAATGCCGAACGGACGTTTTATAACTCATGCTACGCAGATGATCTATTGCTAATTGAGAGCCAACCCAAATCTGAATCTGTTCGCCGCGTTATGGACGATAGTGAAGGATAGGGGCACCTCTCGGAAGACGAGATAAATGAGGATAAGAGCGAGGGTCTCCTTTTAAAGGGCCCTACCAGGCACCTATGGTCGGCCGCATTTAACATACGGTGGTGCACTACCTCATTAAAATATCTGGGCATCTTACTCACTAGAAACCCGGCGAACATATATCAGGACAATTTGAGGTGATATATCGCCTCCAGCGCCAAACGCTAGAAATGGGAGGAACATCACGCTAAACTTTATGGGGAGGGCGAATCTTATAAAAATGGTGGAATTTCCGCTGTTTTTATACCTGCTCCAAATGTTACCAATTTATCTCAGACCTAAAGATGAAAAAAGTTAATCAAATGCCCTTTACCGGGCGTCTCATCAGGCCACAATAGAAGGCACGCATAACCTCTAATCTCTCTGTCATCCCAAATCAAATGGGGGGCCTGGGGTTCCCCATAGTATTGACATTCTCCCTGCAGCACAGCGAAGATACCTTGCGGATTGGAAGCAGGGAACCTAGGTGTTCGCTAGTAGCTCGCTGGAGAGACTGTTTCTCCCAAATTTATCCCTAATTGACTTTGTACACTTGCAATACAGTCAGATCCCAGCAGAGATACGCGTCAATACGTTGTTGATGTCGGTCTGGAGAGCTTGGAATAAGATGAGGGCCCTCAGGAGGATTTCACCCCGGTTCTCTTTACACAGGTCACTGATCTACAACCCGGAGTTTCAGGACGGAAAACCTCATGGTACTTTTCGAAGGCTATATAACATGGGCCTGAAAACCCTAGTGGGAGCTGGATAAACCCTCCAAACCCATAACCATACAGGTTAGGAGAATTATTACAGGGGATTTTCCACTCACATGGTGATACTTTCTTCAATTATTTACAGGTGAACCATTACTGTACGGGGGTATTGAAATCAATGCTCGGACGCCTGACATGGGGACCATGACTTTGGACAGGACTATACTTGAATAACACCACCTGCTAGACGGGACACTTCTCACTGATTACAGATTTCCTACTGGGAAATTTGGCATATGAGGATACCCCTACACAACTAAAAACTAGTTGGAGTTACAATTGATCGAAATTCACACCAAATTTTATTCTAACTGCTCATCTAGGGCTCATAAATTTCTTCCTCACCTGCTTTATGCGGTGATGAATCTTAAAATTGCACATAACAGCGTACAATGACCCCATTGAGTGGGGACCGATATGGGAAAATATGTGTCAGCTGGATGTTTCCGCTGTGGTTTCCTCCCATGGCAGGCAGACTGTTCCAGATGTTATGGGCTTGCCCTGGGATCAAGCAATACTGAGTAAACCAATAGCACCTTTATTCAAAGACAACTTGGTGTCTTCGTTCTGCTTGAGTGCACCAGGGGCCATTCATGTTTGACTTCGAGGTTTGGTGGAAGTGTCGCCTCCTATACAATAGGAAATACAGCTTTTAGACTTATTGGTCGGCCTCACAGCAGGAAAACATTACTCCATTCTGGTTGCAACCCACTAGGTCGTCCTTCTCACAGTTTATGGAGAAATGCACCTTTTTATTGAGAATGGAATGGGTGGAGGCGAATGCAATCATAAAGAGAAAACGGGTGGAAAAATGTTTTGTCTCTGGGGGGGATATTTATAGAGATCATGCACCACTGGGGTTAGACTCAAAAATATATTCCTGCTTATGAACAAATCATGGTACCTAAGGCAGCAGCTTGCAGGCACAGAACCTCTTACGGGGTGTTCTCAGGGGCAATCTCGGGAGGGTCATGTAGCAATGGAAGGTTTAATACCCCTGCCTGATCTCTAATCATTACTCTGTGGCTATGGCCGTGACTGGGCACACACTCCTGAGTGGCGGCACGGGAGACACTGTTAACCTATTGGTGTAAGTTTGCTGAAGAGGTATACATCAAAAGACCTGGATACTCTAGGTCTGTGGGGGGTGGGTGGGGGAGTGGGCGGGGGGGGTGGGGGGGGACGGACGAGACTGGAAGGGGGGAGGGGGTGACGTCTTTGAAATTCATTATATTGCTATGTACACCATTTTCTTCAAACACACCACAGGGTCAGAGTTTTGCATGTTTAGTGGTTTATTAAGTAGGCAATAAAAAAAAAAAAAAAAAGAAGGGACCAGTGATTTGCATGAATGCGTGGATATGGGTTACAGTCTAAAGCATCTATCTGAAATTTGGTATCCTGATGACCTACTGTATGTTGTCTTATCGTTTGAAATGTAACAGGTTGCATACTTTTCTGTATCTTTCACCTGTTGGTCCAAATAAAGAAAATTTGAAAAAAAAATATATATATAACCAAAAATTCCTAAAAAATGTGTTTAACATAAAAATGTGACTTAAACAATAAGTCATTTTTTGATGACACGTTCCCTTTAAGGCTGAAATTTGCTGTAAAAGTCTCTTCACAGTGGTGTGCTTTTGAGAAATGTTTTTCTTGACACACAGATACTGCATCAGATGAGTCCATATCTTCATCAAATTTGCTGTATCAGCTTAAAATCTAGATATCTTCACAGAACTGTTTCAAGACCTAGATAAGCTAAGATCGAATCCTTCCGGGTATGAGAGAAAATTACGACTTTCTGTTCACAGGGGTTTCCAATGATCCTAATCTTTATTCTTTTGCCTGTTATGTTTTCTGTGCTAATTTGTGCTTCTCCTATGCTGTATGTAACCTCCCTTATTTGCAATTCCTGTGTTTTCCTGTGTTGTTTCCTTTTGCGCTATAAAAACTACAGGCCCAAAATCCATTGATATCTTTCTCCACATCTCAGTCTCCCTCCCAGGTTGAAAGCCTTGAGAGGTAAGAATAAAGGGGGGTGTCTTCCAAAGATGCTTTGAAAAAAGCCAAACCTCTTTTGACCACATGATGTCCTGGGTCTGACGCAGGCAGTTGTTCAAATGCGTCGAACTACCTAGCCTCCAGTCATCGAGCAGCTAATGTAGAACTGCAGGAAGCCCACAGAAAATGGATGACTTTATGAATTAAAGGGATTGTCTCACTACATTGATTCCTCTTACCTCAGTCTTGTTTTCTTGATTTGAGGAGCTGATGCTGCCCATACAAGAGGGGATATCTAGGAATAGGTAGGACACTGTTAATGGACATACATTGTAAAACTGACTTGTTTTTCCAAGATGTTCAACATAAATAGCAATCCTGGTAGTGAGATATCCCCTTTTAAATAGTTATTTCCGTAATTGACATTTATCACCTATTACCTGGATATGTGATAAATCTGATTACTGTCTTCTACTAGGCTGCAGTAGAAGCCAGGTATGTAGCTATTAGCAACCAGCGCTGGCTGACTATCAGGAGAGATTGAACAGGTCTGTTAGTATAGTGTACCTGAGGAGCTGATGCTCAGCCATAAAGTGGGGAGGTCTCACGAATAGGTAGGACATGTATATGGAACATATATTCGAAAGTGACTTGTTTGTCCAAGAAGTTTCAAATAAAAAAGCAATCTTGTAGGAGACAAACCCCTTTAAGGATATTAAAAAATGTGCCTAACCTTTTGGGCAGAAATTTATTTAGAAAGGGTATCCACCCCCCCAACCTCACCCCCACTAGACAACCCTTTGAGGCCTCAACACGCATAACACCATGGTCTGAACCGGCCATATTTGGGGGTTTATTGGCCATCTATTGGGGGGGGGTTTAACTCTTCCCTCCCAACAGATAATATCCAGAGAGAGGATGATCAGACATGTTGAATTTCATTTCCCAATTCTGTGGTTTTCATAAAAGAGCTTTCATCACCGGAAGTGTCTGGCAGTGGCTTTGTCAAATAGTCTCAAAAAAGTGGGAATCTAACAAGAGAAACACAAGAGTGACTTTTAAATTAACTATATATATATATATATTTATATATATATATATATATATATATATTTATATTGTTATATATTATAGTATATATTAAAGTTACGTTTTAGTGCTTTATGGATTGAGAACTGATAGTTTGTTTGCCTATAGTAAATATAGATATGGCAGTGGCTTTCTCTCCGCTACCCACTGAAAACACATGAACACTCTGCACGCTTGGTGACGGGGGAGCCAGGAGAAATTGCTGTAGTTGGTGAGCAAATAGCAAAATTCATGGCCCAAGCTTGGATGAAACTTAGTTCTTATTAGTGTAAAGCTTATGAAGAAGGAGCACCAGGCTGGAAATAATGGAAATAGTCTTCTTGAAACGGTGTGAGGCAGTCCTGTCAGCAGGCAACTGTGATTTAAAACCACTATAATTTCCATCTTCCTTTAATCCTCTTCCATAAGAGCAGCAACTAATGATAACTATCAGAACATGTCTCTGTGAAATAGATGTTACATGACCGCAATACCGCTGAACTAACTAGTATATTTATAGAGTAGATAGACTTGTCATCAGCACCAGCAGGAATATTTTGTCATATAGTAAGGTCTTATTTTTGGAGAAAATCAAGATTTTTATAATGCACCTCTTTATACGATTCTTATGTGCTGTATTATACCTAGATGAACTTTGTCATATTTTTATCTCACTGTTTTGGTGTCCCTGATTATTAACTTCCTCTTGTTCTTCACATCTTGCTACATTATGTTCTCAAGTATAAGGGGAAACACGTGCAAACAACGGCTGATACGGGTTCGTGAAAATGGTTCTTGATTTCCTGCGAAGAGTAAACTTAGAGAATGAATCACCTTTTTATACTTAAAACCAGAGCATGGTTTTGCAACAATGACATCAAAGAAATGCGACTTAACTGTAATGTGTGAATAAACCCCATCTGTATGAAGAGCAGCTCTGGAGAACAAACAAATGCATAGGCAAGTTTTAGGCTAGATCTACACAGCATAAGACAAAAAAAAACCTTGGGTTTTGGGTGGTTTTTAGTTTTTTGGGCAGTTTTAATGTATGCAAAATCCATATACCTTGTTAAACACCTGGGCAGCTTTTCAGCAAAAAAACATCCAAAATCCGCGCCAAAAAAGTCCAGCGCTTTACATAGACTTCAATAGTAAATGTTCTGCCCTGCTCTGTCGTTTTTTGCAACATGTTACAAAAAACGACCAGCAGCAAAAACGAGCAGAAAAAAACCATTGTGTGGAGACAACAGGACGTTTTTACTATTAGGGCGCATCCCCACGGCAGCGGACAAAAAAACGGCCGGTATTTGTCCTGTTTTGCACCCGATGAGTGGAGAAGAGCCCTTTTCCACCGCTCCCATTGAAGAGCCACATCTGTCCGTCGGGAAAACGACGGAAGATTGTGCTTCTACAATGTTTTGACCGGGCGGATCCGCCTGCCGGAAAAACCGTCGATGGCAAAACCCGTGCAGTGGGACTGCTGCAGGGTTTTCCAAGAGCCACTATTGTGCCTCATTTTCGTGACGGGTTTTTAATGGCGGTCTGAAATCGGCAACAAACCGGCTGAAAAACCGTCCGAAAACCCGTGCAGTCGGGGACTCATGCCTCTAATGTCTTTTGAGGGATCTGTTTTTCAGTCGTATTTAGCGACTTTCTAGAAAAGAAACCGCTGAAAAAAACGGGACTGATAGTGTGTGCAGTGGAGACATAGCCTTATCGTGGAGGCGGTTTTATAAATGTAATTATTTGATAACTTAATCTCTCTTTTTTATAGGCAAGTGCTTTGCAATATTACATAACTAGTTTAGAACTAGGTTGGTGAAGTTTTTTTTTAAACATTTTTCAACAGAGTTTTTGTCAATGTGTATTTTATTTTAACCCCTTCCTGACGGACGGTCATAATAATATGGCTCTAAATTTTTTTGCTCTTTGCCTTCTGAAAGCCATAACTTTTTTATTTTTTCCACTACATGCATATGAGGGCTTTTATTTTGAGGGACAAGTGTGTACTTTCGTGTGGTGTTGTTCTATACTATAGAATATCTTGGGAATCGGCAAAAAAATTTGCTAAGTGGGGTGCCAAGAATTGTGAAAAAAAACCTACTTGTGCCATGTTTGCAGGACGTTTGTTTTTACGGAGTTTATTCTACGGCAAAAATGATGTGGTTATCTGTATCTACAGGTGGATTCACATCCTGGTAACATCAAACATGTAGTGTTTCCTGGTTTATTTTGGTAACGTTAAAAAAAATTCCAAAACTTTTTCTTTCTTGAAATTTGCGCGGCGGCGCCATTTTGTGCGACCAATAACTTTTTTTGTACTTGAACACCTACTGGACAAATCAGTGAGGCGTGGCATTTTTTTGCGGGGCTGAAGTGTACTTTTTAAGGCTAGCACTTTGAAATGGATGCGACTTTTTTGATTTACTTTTATTCCTATTTTTAGTGTGAACGTGAAATGACCTAAAAAAACGCAATTTTGGCGTTTGGAATTTTTTCCCTTCTACGGTGTTCAGCGTGGGGTTAAATTATATATATATTTTTATAGATATTTTATTATTTTATTGTTTTTATTTGTAAAAATGGGGGAAAAGGACGGGTGAATTTGAACTTTTTAATGACTTTTTTTTTTTGTTTACTTTAAAACTTTTTTCATTTTTTTTTACTTTAAACATTTAGTCCCCCTATGGTGCTGACACTTTAGGGGGGCTGCCGATCGATAATACAGCTAATACATTGAATAGGCAATGCATCATTAGGGTGCTACAAGATGCGGTTTCCCCACTTCCTGTATGCGGACGGAGTGGGGCAAACCGGAAATCTTGGCAGCGATCAGAGCCTTCACAAGGCTTCTGCGCTGCCACTGGTTAGCCCGTCGGGACTCGGCGATCTCACCGCTGATGTCCCGGTCGGGCTGGGAAAAACCGGTGTGCGTGCACCCGCTTTTCAGTCATTCAGAATCGCCGCGAACTTCTTTAGCCGCAGACGCCTGGATATGGGTTATTAAACAGCGAACGGCGGGCGGAAACCGCTTGGGTGTTGGCTGCAATTAGCCGCTTACAACGGCAGGCTGAGTGAAGCGGGGATCGCGCCAGCGATCCCGTTTCAAAAGCCGGCTTTACCGGCGCTCAGACGTGCTCATACGTCAAAGGTCGGTAAGGGGTTAAAAAACAAGAGCGATGAAGATTATCAACCCTTGGCAGAAATAACAGAATCGCCACACTTAGGCCAGGTTCACATCTGCATTGGAGGTTCCATGTGAAGCCTCAGTTGCAGAGGTGGAACAGGATCGATCTTACGACGGACAATCCTATCGATGACGGAGGCTGTCAACTAAAATGGGGGGATCATCGTTTTTTTCATCATGGTGTTCGTTATTTTAAGAAAATTGTGCAGCATGCTATGCTATATTTATTCCAGCATTTTTTTTAGGGAATTTGTGACAGAGGCTCCATAACATATATGAACCAGGCCTTAGTGGATGGTCACCTAGTATTTTACTTAAAAGGGTTTTTCCACGATCTCATTTCATACCTCCTGTATCCAGCTCTTCAGCTCTTGTGTGCTCTGAAGGGGGCGTGTGGTATGTGTCATAGCCCATTGCCTTTCCTTCTATAGTCGAATAATGGGTCTGTTTATGTAAAGAGCAGTAGTAGTCTACAATGTGTAAGCTCTGAGGTTGAAGTTTTTGCCTGCTCAACACAAGGGTCCTTGATTGAAATCCCTGCAGGAACCAAACCTGTGGATTTTTTCTTCTCTTTATCAATACACACAGCTCATTGAGGTTTCTTTTTTCTTTTATTTGCACTGTTTTACTAATTAATAAGAAACAAAGGACAAGATTAGAATGACAGCACATGGGGTTTGAACACTCGGTAGCTGCCTGAGAGAAGAGGTGATGTCTGAGCATGTCTGACCCGGACTGAGTAGTTCTCAGGCCGTGGTTGAAATCCCTTAGAGAGGAGCTGTAAACAACTGGATCACTAAAGGAGCCAGCTAAAACAATAAATGGTCCAGAAATTTTTAATAATGATGGTGAAAAATGTTTATTATATAATTTGCAAGCTTCCCACGTCATTTTTACTTCGTGGCAAAACCCCTTTAATAGCAAATACACAAATCACAGATATGACCTGAAACCGTGTTTTAACGGCTTAAAAAACCAATGCTTTTAGGTGCACTGTAGTGCCAGTAATTTTTGCTTACTTGCAACGGAATATAGAATTTCTCACTGCTGCAGCTAGCTCATGTGACCTTCACTCTGAGTAGCTGAAACACAAAACACCGCTTTGTGACCAGTAAGTCTATCTCCCTATGCATTCCTATAGGAGGTTTGAAGTCGGTTCTATAGGAATACATAGGCTATGTTCACACAGTGTATTTTGTTACAGTGCGTATAATTACGCCCCGCAATTACGGCCGTGTGGACGGGCGGATCGGCGGAGTGAGCTGGGGGGCCGGCAACTTCGCCGGGCCCCTTTGACAATCACTGCTGCGGGCGTTTTACGCCGCTAAAGTGACATGTCAATTATCTCCCCCCTCGGCGTATTCGCCGAGCGGGGTGAGGTGACGTAATCCATAGTTCTCTATGAGAACTGTGGATTACACGTAATGAATCGGGCCGTTTTCGGCCGTTAATTGGCGCACTCCGGGCGCTGTTTAATTACGGAACCCGAAAATACGGCCATTTTTTTTAGCCTGTGAACATGGCCATAGAGACACAGTCTTCCTGTCGGCATTAAAAGCACAGTGTGATTTAATAGACGGAAATCGCTTACTCCCTGTGCTGGCTTTCTGAATTTGTGTATATTGTGTATTTGCATTAAAGTAGTTGTCTCACTACAAGGATTGCTTTTTATGTTAAAGATCTTGCAAAAACAAGTCACTTTGCATATATGGTCCATAACGTGTCCTACCTATTTACTAGTATCACTCTTGTATGGGCTGAATTCAGATCCTCAGGTCGCTATAGCCTACAGGACAGTTTGATCGTCTCCTGATAGGCTGCCAGCATGCGTTGCTATAGATACAGGACCTTGTTTCTACTGCGTCTAGTGGAAGCAGTAAACACACCCCTGATTCAAAATGAAACCAAGAAAACAGGACTGAGGCAAGATGAAAATTACTGCCACTGCAGTGCACTCATAAGCAATGTCTAATGAACTAAGGGAAAACAACAAAAATCTGGAGCGGTCCATTAACATTCTGGCTTCATGAAACAGACTCAAATCAAAGAAAAGAAAAATACTTTAATTAAGGCGGTATTCTCACAAGTGACATTTAACACTTATCCACAGGTTATAGGATTAACCTGACCGAGTACGGAGCTTTGCTATCATTGTCAGTCCCATAGCTTTTGAATACAGCAGTGGTTCTCATGTTTGACCACTACTACATTTTAATTCTTCACTGCTTTGTCAGTCACAGTGATGTGTAACAGGGGACTCGTGACCCCCTTATAGCGATTATGGTTTCTCTCAGTAATCAGATTTATCACATATCCATTTAATAGGTGATAAATGCCAATTACGGAAATAACTATTTAAAGGGGTTGTCTCACTACAAGGATTGCTTTTTATGTTCAAGATCTTGGAAAAACAAGTCAGTTTGCAATGTGTGGGACATTAACCGTGTCCTAAACCTATTCTAGATATCCCTCTTTTAGGGTTGCATCAGTTCCTCAGCGGTCGCTATAGCTACAGACCTTTTTTGATCTATCCTGATAGGTGCAGCACTAGTTGCTTTATAGCTAAAGGGCTTGGTGTGCTCAGCAGCTTGTCACTGCAGGCCAGTAGAAGCCAGTAAATTCAAAAATGAAACTGAGATAAGAGGAATCAATGTAGTGAGACAACCCCTTTAATGGCATATATTTTTCTGGATCAAATAGTTATGACATTATGGAATTGTCTAAAAAAGCAGTTGACAGATCAAGAGAATAATGCATCATTGACTGGGATTCTTTACTGCAAAAGCAGTGAGACTGTGGAACTCTCTGGCAGAGGAACTTGTCATGGTGAATTCACTGACAGAGTTCAAAAAGGTGTTGCGATGCATTTTCTAGAGCGTAAGTTTTTTAAAAAATAAAAATTTAATACAAGTTATAGTGACTAGGATTCTGGAGAGGGGTCGCTGATCCAGAGATTTATTCTGATTGCCGGATTGTAGTCGAGAAGGATTTTTTTCCCCTAAAAATGACGGACAATTGGTTTCTAACCTCATGGGATTTTTTGCTTTCCTATGGTGATCAAACATATTAGCCACAATGGCGGAAACTGGATAGGACTGTCTGTTCGTTTATTCGCGGCCTATGTAACTGTCTCCGTTTCCTGGCAGGCAACCTCATATAAGTGAGTGGGGAAATGTGTGTGTTTTGTTCAGGCGTCCTCTTTTTATGTTTCATTAGAATAACCACAGACAATATTTCCAGCATCACCATCTTTATCAATGCAGATTGCACACAGCAGACTGGGAACAACCAGCATCTTTTGCTGCACTCTGTGTTGAATTTCCATGTTGAGGGAGTTTTATAATCCTTTCTGTAGTTTCAATTTCCAGCTCTCTTGTTGAGCCTATGTTTTCTTTTTTTCTTTAGCCAAGTCCAACAGTTTAAAGAGAACCTGTCACATAGTTTTTGCCCCCCTGGCTGAGGACAGAACAAGGTTAGGGTCAGACTGCTGTCTTCTTGTGCTGTGTCCCTTATTCTGTAAGATGCTGTAGTTTTTGTGTGTTAATGCTGAAACTCTGCAGTTTTCAGCCAGAAGAGTCATTCGAAGAGTCCTTCAGAGAGTCAGTTTTTTTTCAAACCGGCAAATCGGAGGCTAGCCACCGCCCACCTCAACTGACAAACCTATTACTTTGAATGATAGAAAACATGTGAATAACTGTTCACTTGGGCGGAGCTAGCTTTGGTGGGTGGAGCTAACACTGTTCATGAATACAGATTTAGGGGTAAATGCTCTCTAAAACTGCGCATTTTACAGATTAACGGGGATAGAGCTTGGAACGCAGGTTCTTTGACAATGGCTTGTGCTGCCCTCAGCAAGGGGGACACAACCTATGTGACAGGTTCCCTTTAAGGTCTCTAAGCATGTTCACTTTTAACTGAAGAATTCTGATGGTATTTGTCTTAGTTCCATTAACATCACAATTATGGTCCCTGTTCAAGGTTTCCATTGGAATACTATGAAAAATGCATCACTTTGGATACAGAGGCAGGGAATTGTCAGGGCCATAGAAATCTATAAGGCAAATGTAGTCTGAAGTGGATTACGTATGCTATATTTCCATACCATCTACATCTATTAGATTCAAAAGTGGGCTAGACCAAGCTATTATGTCTGATACATAGAGAGTATACATTTGGTGAATTAGGACAAATATGGTCTAATTCAGACTTCCTTTGCCCTTGAACTCTTAAGACCCCATCACGGCCCCACCGTGGTATCTGTGTGGATATGTTTTTAATGGTATACTGATGGATACAAAGAAGTATGGTCATAAACGTGATGTGGATAGGGTTTTAGCCTTAGAAATGCAAATTACAAGATGATCCCATAATTTTCCCCCCTCTACTTAGTGAAACGAAAAATGTAGTTAAGTACAATCATTTTCCTTTACTTGTTTGAGGTAAGTGTTATGAGGCCTGAATATCTAGCTATTAAATATTTTGTGTCCTATCTGTGATATGTGTCTTTGTTATGAAGCTTGAAAGCTGGGTGATGTCCTCTGTGTGTTGATTCCATAACTCTTTCAGAAGAGGTTGTATACTCCTAGAAGCCAGAGCAGGCTGAAGGCTGTCTTTTTTTTATTTGTTTTTTTTTTTTTTTTTGCCTGGTTCTAAATTTCCTATGTGTAGTATATCTGGAAAAAACACTTTGTGTTAAATTATTTTAAAACCTTGAATGGAAACTCTGTACTACTGCATATTTTGTTTTTCTTTGCAGATCCTCGCTGGGCATCTATTAATAGAGGAGTTCTGATATGTGACGAATGCTGTAGTGTACATCGGAGCCTGGGGCGACATATCTCACAAGTGAGGCATCTGAAACACACGCCATGGCCGCCTACTTTGCTACAGGTAATGGTTAAAGCTGACCACATAGTAGTGTAATGGGCTGGTCAAGTACCTCGTCTGTGTGAGCCACAGTGAATGTAGCCATGATGCTTTTATCTGCATACAGTGGGTACGGAAAGTATTCAGACTAATTAAAATTTTTCACTCTTTGTTTCATTGCAGCCATTTGGTAAGATCCAAAAAGTTCATTTTTTTTGCACATTAGTGTACACTCTGCACCCCATCTTGAAAGATAAAAAAAACAAATGTAGGTATTTTTGCAAATTTATTAAACAAGAAAAACTAAAATATCACATGGTCATAAGTATTCAGACCCTTTGCTGTGACACTCATATTTTATTCACATGCTGTCCATTTCCTTCTGATCTCTTGTGATTGTTCTACTCCTTAATTGAGTCCAGCTGTGTTAAATTAAACTGATTGGATTGATTAGGAAAGACAACAAACCTGTCTATAGAAGACAACAGCTCCACAGTGCATGTCAGAGCACGTGGAACTGTGAGGAACTGCACAAGGAGCTCAGAGACAGAATTGTGGCAAGGTACAGACCTGGCCAAGGTTAAAAAAGAATTTCTGCAGCACTCAAGGTTCCTAAGAGCACAGTGGCCTCCATAATCCTTAAATGGAAGAAGTTTGGGACGACCACAACTCTTCCTCGACCTGGCTGTCCAGCCAAACTAAGCAATCGTGGGAGAAAAGCCTTGGTCAGGGTGGTAAAGAGGAACCCCAAGATCACTGTGGCTGAGCTCCAGAGATGCAGTAGGGAGATGGGAGAAAGTTCCACAAAGTCAACTATCACTGCAGCCTCCACCAGTCGGGGCTTTATGGCAGAGTGTGCCGACAGAAGCCTCTCCTCAGTGCAAGACATATGCAATCCCGCATACAGTTTGCAAAAAAACACATGAAAGTCTCCCAGACTATGAGAAATAAGATTCTCTGGTCTGATGAGACGAAGATTGAACTTTTTGGTGTTAATTCTAAGCGGTATGTGTGGAGAAAACCAGGCACTGCTCATCACCTGCCCAATACAATCCCAACAGTGAAACATGGTGGTGGCAGCATCATGCTAAGCGGGTGCTTTTAAGTTGCAGGGACAGGACAACTGGTTGCAAGTGAAGGAAAGATGGATGCAGCAAAGTACAGAGAGATCCTGGTTGAAAACCTCTTCCAGACGCTCTGGAACTCAGACTGGGCCGAAGGTTCTTCTTCCAACAAGACAATGACTCTAAGCACACAGCTAAAATAACAAAGCAGTGGCTTCAGAACAACTCTGTGACCATTCTTGACTGGCCCAGCCAGAGCCCTGACCTAAACCCAATTGAGCATCTCTGGAGAGACTTGAAAATGACTGTTCACCATCCAACCTGAGGGGACTAGAGAGGATCTGCAAGGAAGAATGGCAGAGGATCCCCAAATCCAGGTGGGAAAAACTTGTTGCATCATTCCCAAGAAGACTCGTGACTGTACTAGCTCAAAAGCGGGCTTCTACTTATTACTGAGCAAAGGGTCTGAATACTTAAAGGGGATGTATCGCTTCCTTACTTCGGCTGAGTCACATTGCTCTGAGCTTCCCAGCTCTGTGAATGCAGGGGTGTTTCTTCCCTCCCAGCTGGATGACATCACCCCCCTTCACTGCTGGCCTGAGACCCCCCCCCCCCCTCCCCTCTCCCCTCTGAGTCCACATATTCACTGTGTACTCTCCTATCAGTCTTATTTTATAAGAGCTGTATACATACCACAGGCTGCATTCAATCTAATCTGAGCACTGATCTCTCACCGCTGGAGATGTATTGCAGCTTTCTAAGAACGGCACAGATCTGCGTGTATGCAGGAGAGTTAGGCACAGGGTCAAAACTGTCATGTTTTCTCATTGTACAATCTGCTGCAGTCTGTTTCTGCTAGGTGTGGAAACAGAAAATGCTACGGCCCCTAACTCTGAGTCAGACACACAGCTCCGTGAATCGACCCAGGGGCTGTACAGAATGTAAATGAGCTCTCAGCTAGTGAATTGCAAGGAGGAGGGATTCGACCCAACTGGATATCAGTGTAAATAAAAACACAAGATAAGGGACACTGTGAGAACAAGGCAGCTTTGCTAATGACATCCAATTGCAAAGTTGCTTGTTTTCACTGTCCCCTTATTCTGAAGACCATTTAATGAAATAATACAACCCCTTTAAGACCATGTGATATTTCAGTTTTTCTTGTTTAATAAATTTGCAAAAATATCTACATTTCAGGTTTTTTGCTTTCAAGATGGGAGGGGGGGGGGGTGCAGAGTGTACATTAACAAGCAAAAAAATGAACTTTTTGGATCTTACCAAATGGCAGCAATGAAACAGAGTGAAAAATTTATAGGAGTCTGAATACTTTCCGTACCCACTGTAGGTGGGTTGCTGACAGTATAAACCTAAAAGATAACCAGCTCTAAAGGGGTGGTGCATCCCTTACATTGTCAGGAATGGTGATGGGCTCAAAGCTTGGGCATCTTCCAATCATAAGGTAATGGGATATCCTAGTGGTATGCCATTACTTTATAAGACAGGAATACTTCTATAAAACCCATAGGCCCATGAAATGTGCAGGCTTCTTTCTGACAGTAGGTTCCTCAGCCGATTAAAAAAAAAAAAAAAATAATATCTTTGTCAAACATAAGGTTTTAAACATTAGATTTGGGACAAGGCATGTTACTACTGTCACGAGGATTAATGTTGGTGTGACTTTTGTGTACATAAAGAGTTGTTTGATCACATTAAGGTATGTAAACATTTTAGTTTTGTGTACATGTCTGTCCTAAAGTTTTTTCTAGGTTGAGGTAAACAACCAATTGGATAGGAGATCCTTGACATCTATGCAGTAATGTGTTTGGAGTTAAAGGGGTTGTCTCACTACATCAATTCATCTCACCTCAGTCCTGTTTTCTTGGTTTCACGTTTGAATTCGGGGCATGTTTACTGGCTTCTACTGGGCTGCTGATGACACCAGGTCTGTAGCTATAGCAACCAGTGCTTTCAGGAGAGATCAAACAGGTCTTTAGCTATAGCAACCTGAGGAACTGATGCAGGCCATAAATGAGCGGATATCTAGGAATAGGTAGGACAATGGTAATGGACATATATTGCAAAGTGACTTGTTTTTGCAAGATTTTTAACATTAAAAACAATCCTTATAGTGAGACAACCCCTTTAATAGGATTTACAGATGGGTCTGTATCACGTGGTTTCTGTTGTATTGAATAACCTTTTAATATCATAGAATACGGTCTCAAATATTGTCCACCCCTGCCCATTAATCTTTTTCAGGACCGAGGCCTTCAGATGCCTGACTGTTCAAAGCAAAACTTTAGAATTTTTTATACTTATTTATATTTGTACTTTGCCCAAAATACATAGTTACTATAAGATCTAAAAACAACGGTCCCTATATTTATTTAAAGGGGTTGTATCATTATATTAAATGGCTTCGGAATAAGGGGACAGTGAAAACAAGCAACTTTCCAATTGGATGTCATTTGCAAAGCTGTCTTGTTTTCACTGTCTCCCTTATCTTCGTTTTCTGTAAACACTGCTCTCCAGTGCTGGTCGGATTCCACCTCCTTTCATTTCATTGGCTGCCGGCTCTACTAATTTACATTCTGTCTGGCCCCCCATTCGAATTCACGGGAGCGAGCATTCTGGTCTCTCTCACTCAGAATACGGGGGCCGGCAACATTTCACTCTGCATAGCCAGCAGCTGCACAGTAATAATGCAGCTGCTTCTACAATCAGAAAACAGCAGAATTGTGCTTGGTGCCTAATTCTGCTTCGTGTAAACATAGAAAGGAGACAGATCTGTGCTGCTCTGGATGAGTTCATAGAAGACTGGATTCAACTGTAACAAATCTCCAGCTGTGAGAGGAGAAGAGATCAGTGCTCTGAGTTCATAGAAGACTGTCTAGACTGAATGCAGGGCTGTGGTATATACACAAACTGCTCTTACAAAATAAGACTGCATAGGGAGAGGAACGACCAGTGACATGTGGACTCAGACAGAGAGGGGGGTGGGGAAGAGCAGGGATGTGCTATCCCCTACCTCTGATCTCAAACAAACACACTGACTCAGGAGCGAGCATGAACAGTGAAGGGGGGGATGCTGTAATCCCCCTTTAGTTAAAGGGAACCTGTCACATAGGTTGTGCCCCCCTTGCTGAGGGCAGCACAAGCTAGTATCAGACCTGCTGTTCCCAGCGCTGTGCCCTTTATTCTGTAAGATGCAGTAGTTTTAGAACATTTACCCCTCAAATCTTATTCATTAGCAGGTGTTAGCTCCACCCACCAAAGGCTAGCTCTGCCCACTGACAGTTATTCACATGTTTCTACCTATTCAAAGTAATAGGTTTGTCAGTTAAGGTGGGCGGGGCTAGTCTCAGGTGGGCAGGGTTTGAAAAAAACGGACACTCTGAAGGACTCTTCGAATGACTCTTCTGGCCGAAAACTACCGCATCTTACAGAATAAGGGACACAGCACTGGAAACAGCAGGTCTGACACTACCTTGTTCTGTCCTCAGCCAGGGGGGGGCAAACACTATGTGAGGTTCTCTTTAAGAAACACCCAGCTGGGAAGGGAGGAAATGCCCCTGGGTTTGAGGAGCTTAGAAACTGAAAGTACAATGAAACGGACAAACTGATGAAGTGATAAATCCCCTTTAAGCTTGTCCCCCACTGGTATATTTGATCTTTAATGCTGTAATCAGTGTTAAAATACTTGTCTCACCATGCTGTTTCACAGAGGTACAGGCAGCTTCAAACTCGCACTTCCTGAACAGCCTGTGAGTGGGTCTACGGTAGTGATTGGCATATCAGCTCTGCTATTCCTAACTGACCATGACATGACTGCTGGAGGTTTACATGTAGTGTACAAGGCTATATAGCTCCAAAGCTAGTCATTAACTTAAATAAGCAAGCTCCTGGTTACTGATAACTCTTGCAGGGAGTGACTCACCATGGTTAACTGTACTGCTGGAACAATTAGAGCACAGAGAAAGCTGAGAGAGGTTGTTGGTAACCTAGAGAAACTTGTGTTTATCTTGTAAACAAAGCAAACCAATAAGCATTGTATCTGGGGATAGTCTTTATTTAAAGGGGTTTTACAATGAAGTAAAGTTGATGTTGGAAGCTTGCAAAGTACATCATTCATTCATAATTATTATATATTCTGTACCATTTTTATTTAACTGCTACCTTTGTGATCCAGAGTGTACAGCTAGTCTCTGCAGGATACGACCAGTGAAGAGAGCTCCTCAGTCCTAGGTCCCCTATATTGGAAGGTAGAAGGGCTAAGCACTCGGCTATATTGTAGCTCCTTACAGCTCTTTACATAAGCAGACATTTGTTTGACTAGACTGAGCACACTGTGGTGGGAGGCACAGTGATGTGGGCCTACTGGGTCACATGATATGCAGTTCAAACAAATCATTCACACCCCTTTTTGAATACACTTATAGCTGAAACAGGACAAACCAGGCATGAAATGCCTTTGTTGTAAAACCCATTTTAGTTTGCCTACTTGTTCAAAGCAAGTCACTGTGGTGAGGAAACACCTTAAAAAGCAGGTACAGCAGGATGGAAAGATAAAATAAATATTTTTTCTGAGCGGTTAACTATTTATAGGATTGGGGGTAACACATGTTGCATAGCGCAAATGCATTTTTGAATGGTTCTAGACACCCATGTTATACAAGATGCTTCAGGAGATACAGGTGAGTTAGGATTTTTTAAAATTTTCTTTTAGTTGTAGGCTAGTGACAGACACAGTGTGCCCCATTTATCAAAACTGTCTAACAGTAAAGCTGCTTTTGTTGCCCATGGCAATCAATCAGATTGCAGCTTTAATTTCTTGCACTACTTTAAAAATAAAAGCTGAGCTCTGATTGTTAGACAGTTTTGATAAATGATGCCCACTGTTAACTACAGTAGTTAATGAGAAATTACTTTATAAATGTGGCAAGGCATAGCCTGGACTGCCAGAGAGAAGTCCCCAATATTCAGGGGAGACCGCTAGCCCCACCCACCTGCTGCCGATTTACGGTGTCATTTGTAAGCCAAGTATCGAGGCAAGCTTTCCGGAATACAGCGAAGTCATGGACCTAGGAACCGACTTCAACACCAGTTCAACCACAGTTTGATTTACTGAACTTTTTAGGAAAGTATGATGAACAAATCCCCCTAACACTTTTGTACACACTTGTTCCCAGGCCCCTGTGCTGCACAGCGCGCCACCTGGAGTATGTCCTCAGGATACACAATACATTTACGTACCCATGTGGCTCAAAAAGGTCGAACACCCTCTACCTTTTAATACAGTACAAAGACAGGAACAATCGTGTGTGGTGCTGTTCAGGGCGCGCTTGCGGTGCAGCACAGGAGCTTACAACTTATCCAGATTTACCCGCTTCCCCCCCCCCCAACCCAAATATACATATAATACAAATTCTCTCGCAAGCGAACCGGTCTAAGGTACCTTTTCGATGGCCGGCAGTTGCTGCTTGAGATGCATATTCCCGCTGATGGAGCAGATATCCCAAATGTAGCCGCTCTTCTCAGAGTGTAGATACCCAGACTTCTCTCTCCTCTCCTCACAGTCCAGATTCAGAGAAAGCCGAGTTGATCCTCGCTCAGCTCCTGTCCTCTCCCGATCTGTGTCTTCGCTGCTTCTCCCAAAATGGCTGCTGTCTTGAGTGGCAGTTATCACAGTTCTCTAATTTGCATACAACAGAAACCGGAAAAGTGGCATCTTGTGGCCAAACAGCAGAATGCAATAGAATATTTTACAATTATATTATGATTTTACTTAGTGACCACCATAGGGCTGTTCCACTATCCCACACATTTACAGTAATAGGTAGAAAATAATCAATCAGTGGTTTATGAGGCGGGGAAGGGGCCACTTATGAATATCATGGACTCGGCAGTACAGGTAGTGCTCTGGCAGAATTATAAAATAAAATAGTCTGGCACAACATGGGGTCACGGCCTATGTAAATACCCACCTTACACATGTTTGGTCTGGGGGCGTCCCAGAAACACAGGCGGCGCTTTCATGCAGACAGAGGGGTAGATCAAGGGGGTTCGACCCTCACTTCTTGTAATGTTTTTTAGGTCCGAAATAAGGTCTATAACTGCTGTAACATGACGGACTATGTGGAGGACCGGTGGAAACATCATATCTGTCAGTCAGCGAGGACAGCATACGCAATGTGATTCTCTAAGACGTAGGCAGTTTTCATACATGTCCCCCTTAATGCCTGGGCCTGAAGACAGTTGGAAGGACCTGATCAGTGTCCTCCCCGCATTCCTTTGTATGTGGATCAAAGATGATAATGATCTTATGTCTGCTGGGGATTAGGTACGTATTATCTGTGGTCTGTATGCAGAGGATTGCTGGGAGAACACGATCAATCTCTCCCAGCATGCTTCTTTATTGCATGTTACTGTTGGAAGTCCATGACGTCAGCAGTTTACATGGAAACAGCCCAAGTGCAGGAAGGAAACTTCTAACGTTCAGGACTAAACACAGAGCTCACTTTTACGCTCTGCTTAGCCTTTTGTTATAAGAGGGAGATGATCGTTTTTAACTTCCTGTCACCTCTGGAGAGTCAGTGATACAGAATATATATTTAGAAGTCGGAAGGTTAGAGTGCATGTTAAGGGACAATTCGATCCTGTACAAGTTCTGCCACAGCATTCTTCAGTTGAGCATGTGATAAGGATGCATTTTAACAATCCAGTACTATATTTGATACAGAGAAATGGCTAATTCCACAGTACGTTTCGGTGCTCCTGCGCTCGTCAGTCGCTGGTGGCAGTCAAATCTCTTCAAAAGCTTTGTAATTGTATTGTTCATAAAGTATATTACATTTGCATACTCACTTGGAAAGTGCTTTCACATAACCTGTACCTCAGACAAACACTCTATTAGCCACATGTCTTCAATGGCAGAGTGCTGTACTGAGTGATCTTCTATTTTATTTGGGGGTCTATCTCTGTATCATAGCTATAAGGGGTGCAGAGGTCGCTACCGGGCCCTGCAGCCTGAGGGGGCCAAAAAGCCTTTTTGCCATATAAGAACACATGGTAAATATCGCATGGTATTCGGGGATCCCCGTTTCACTTTTTGCACCAGGGCCCAAGAGCTTGAAGTTAACCTCTACCCTCTTTGTATATGTATGTGTGTGTGTATATATACATACAGTCTAGCTGTATGGGGCATCGGCGGCCAGAACGAATATCTGCAGATTGGCAGCAAGAACGGGTTAAAATTGGACTTGACAGGGCCCACAGGTAAGTTATCAGCTGTAAGAAGTGTGAAGTGACAACACTTCTGATGCCGTACTAATAAATAGTCACCGTAGAATGCCCCTAAAAGAATTGTATTTGCTTGGGACTTAAATTATATAAATGTTTCTTTTCATTGACAGCTGAGAACTTTTAAGTGGTGAGGGATAGGTATTCAAAATCTTAGAAAGTTGCTAAATCTATAGAACGCACTTTATTTGCATCAAGCTAGGAACCCCCCTTCTCCCCCAAAGCCCCTTTTACAATAGGTTTCTTTAAAATGTCTTTATTAAGCAACACAGAATATACAAGAAACTCGTATCATGCAAATATTACTTGCAAATAATCATTCAAGAGCTACATTGGTTCAGAACAGCATATCATGTACACTCTGAATTGCCACTTTTTAGTTTTTATACAAAATAAAACATATTTAAAGAAAAACCAGCCTAAGCCCTTAGGCCTCGTTCACACGGCGGGTTTGGCTGCAGCCAAATATTATCCTAACCTCGCCGCAAACTCGCGTCTCCCGACACGGGTTTGCAGCGTGGGCCTGGTCGCGGCGCAGGTGGGGTGTGGTTTGGGGCACGGCTTGCGGCGAGGGTTTGCCCCCCTGGAAATTAGTAGGCAGAGGGCAAACCGCGCCGCCAGCCGCGGGATATGAATATTAACGCGGTTTCCCATAGGAAACCATGTTAATAAACTAGGCGCGATTGGCCGTGGTTTTGGCTGCAGAAACTGCGTCGGAACCCGCGGCCATAACAGCGGCCAAATCTGTCGTGTGAACAGGTAGATCAGCTGATTCTAGTTGATCATAGACTACAGTAGACTAGTGTCTCCTCATTATCTTTTTAAGTCAGGCTGCAAACCATAGCTTCAACTATGACATTATTGTATCTCGGTGAGGAAGAAACATAAATCGCAAGAATATGGTAGGCAATATTCAAAATTAGGCTCAGACAAAGCAAAAACACATACCAACAAGTGCTCCATTCTCCAAGCCCACCCCCCAACCTCTTTTTTTTTTTTTTTTCCGGTATGGTTACCCAATATGGCTCCTTCAACCTGCCGCCTATATCTCGTTCCACTTTCTAGAGCAGAGTCCCTGGCAGCCGAATAACAGGTTGAGGGCCGAACTAGATATTTTTGTCCTCTGGACAAAACGCAAATCAATACTCCTCCTAAATTGGTGGATCGCCCGCTAGTACCTGTTCCTGAAACCACATGTTTACATTAGGTTTCTGAGATCCTCTCCTTAGTATGTCTTTGAGATCAGATGTTCGCACATGAGAGAGGGAATCATTCCTTAATATCCTCCCCGGCGTCCAGAACTAATCCTTCTTTTTTTTTTTTCTTTTTTTTTTTGGGGTGGGGGAATAATCATGGTAAAAATAATCATTTGTACCATATCCGGTGTTGTGAGCCTTTTTATCTTAAAAATGGGTGCTTTGATTTAACAGGATTATTTGAATCATATTCTCAACTATTAGGTTTGTTTCTATCAAGCATATGCTCATCTAGACTCTGTTTGCATTAAGCATATTCGCATCTAGTATTTATCTTTGAATCAATAATCTCATCTAGTAGCTTTGCATCAAGCATATTCCTATCTAGTACTTATCTTGTATTTATCATGTTATATTGCATTAATACACCAAACTTTGTGTTCTATGTTGATTTATTTAGATGGTACAGACCTTATACAGTAATGGGGCAAATTCAATATGGGAACATTCTTTGCTGGATCCAGCATCCATAATGAGTGGAAAGCGGAAAGCCAATCCCCAGGATAAATTGCAGTAAGTCTAAGCTATGTTCTACTTTGCTTTTTACTCCACTTTCTATGTCTAATCTTTTGAGTTAAGATTTTTTTCCTAGATACTGGTTTTAGGATCTCATGGAGATGATCAGATGTTTAATATCATTCCTAATTATGTATTTGTTTGCCAAACTATTGAAATTGTTGGGTATTTTCACTTGGGACTCTGCATAACATATTGGGGCGACTGGAAAGCTGCCAATAGGTTGCCAAAATCTTCTTGCTATGCCAGTATCTGCCACTTCGATCAAACCTGTAAATCTGCTTTCCAAAGTGTTTTCTCGCAGTCATTGGACACTGCCAGCAGGTGGGACATTGTTGGAGCTAATGGAGTAGGTACAAAAAAAGCTATTCTCTCCCAAAAGCAATGATTCTATGGGAGATTATCATTACTTTTAAGGGAATGTGTTATCAAAAAATGACTTATTGTTTAACTCACATTTATATGTTAAACACATTTTTTAAGATTTTTTGATTTTTTTTATTTATTTTCCAGATCACTTTCAATATTTTTTTAATAATTCTTAAGTCCTGCAGTTCTCACTTTGGCCACTAGATCTAATAATTGTCTGACACTTCCTGTTCTGTTTAGAGAGCATTTCAGCAGTCTGCTCATTATCAGTAACAGCAGGGTCACACCGAAAGGAGACACCATTGTGTACAGATATCACAGAATCCACCAGTCACAGTGACAGAGATGTCACAGCTCCCCCTCTCTCCTCCCTTCACAGTGAAAACTCTCCTATAGAAGTCTATGGGACAGAATCTGTCTTAAGAATCCTATGTGCATGAAGCTGCTGTAAAGTATCTCCCTGGCTGCTGTTAAAGCAGTGCAAACAAGAATGTCTTCCCCACAATCATATATAGACGGCCGAATAGAGAAATCTACAATCGGGAAATAAAAACGACTGAGAGGAAAAGAATATGGATCAGGGGCTTGATTTAATAAGTGCGTCCGTCCGTCCAAAATTCAAAGCAAAAAAATTTGTAGTAAATGACAAATCTTCAAAATAATAAAAAAGAAGTTCTGTCAGACCTCAAAAATGCAAAGAAAGCAAGTTCATATTTAGTTGCAAACAATAAAATTAATGTTTTAAGTCAGGAAGAGTTAAGAAATCAATATTTGTTGAAATAACCATGATTTTTAATCACAGCTTTCATGCGTCTTGGCATGCTTTCCACCAGTCTTTCACACTACTTTTGGGTGACTTTATGCTACTCCTGGCAATAAAATGTAAGCAGTTCTTCTTTGTTTGATGGCTTGCGACTATCCATCTTCCTCTTGATTACACTCCAGAGGTTTTCAATGGGGTTCAGGTTTGGAGATTGGGCTGGCCATGACAGGGTCTTGATGTGGTGCTCCTTCATCCACACATTGATTGACCTTGCTGTGTGGCATGGCGCATTGTCCTGCTGGAAAAACCAGTCCTCAGAGTTGGGGAACATTGCCTGAGCAGAAGGAAGCAAGTGTTTTTCCAGGATAACCTTGTATGCGATTCATGCATCCTTCGCAAAGATTAACCTGCCCAATTCCAGCCTTGCTGAAGCATCCCCAGATCATCACACATCCTCCCCCAAATTTCACAGTGGGTGCAAGACACTGTGGCTTGTACGCCTCTCCAGGTCTCCGTCTAACCATTAGACGACCTGGTGTTGGGCAAAGCTGAAAATTAGACTCATCAGAGAAGATTACCTTACTCCAGTTGTTGTAATGGACTGCAGTCTTCGAAATTTTAAGGATGGAGGCAACATGACGCTCACTGTATCCCTCTGCTAGTAAAGCCAGAATTGAGCCCTTCTTTTCCTCACTCAAGACAAGAGTGAAAGCCTCCTTAGGGTATGTTCACATGGCGTGTTCAATAGGTTTTTAGATGCGTATTTGGATCCGTGTTTCGGACCCTAAGTGGACCCAAACACGCATCTAACAATGTGCAGTGTAATTTACATTGCTTTCAATATGAAACACACAGTGGCATTCAGACGATACATGTTTTACATGCTTTTTTCTGATGCGTCTTTTGGATCCCATCAAGAATTGACATCAATTCTTGATCTGTTTGATGCAGCAAGCACCCTGTTTAAATCTATAGGGTGCATTCCTGCTGCAGCCAAAATGCATCCAAACACGCACCTGCATATTTATAAATACGCATTTAACACACGGCGCTAGTTAAATACATATTTGGGTACGTTTTACATAGCGAAAACCCCAATATGTATTAAGCAATATTCAAGTGTGATTACTTTGATTCCAGTGTAAAATACGTAGCGGCGTTGAGATGATATGTGTTTTGCATAGGTTTTTGCATTGTGTTAAATGGATGCATTCCTGTCAATTCTTGATCCATTTAACACATTGAAAAGGCAGTATAAACTATAGGGATACATTTCTTCAGTCCAGAAAAAGTGTCCAAATACGTACCACAATATTTGGTACATATTGGATGCATTTGACGCAATACATAAAACATATTGCCAAAACGTATCCACATACCCTTAGAGTCCTGCTTCCAAGTGCTTACAATTTATGTGGGAATTAGGAGTAACACAAAAGATAAGTGCTTCATTTCGACATTGGTCCAGCCATCTTCCATAAATAGGGTAGAATAGAAGTGCATGACTATGCGTTGTAACTCTAGTTCTTGTCGTATAATCCTAGAGCTGTTATAGCTGGAGAAAAGAATAAGCAGGACAACAGTATGTTTTGTGTCTTTGGGTAATTGTTCCTAAACTTAAATTTTTTTTTTCTTTGCTTACAGCCCAAACAAAGCTGAGTTCATAAGAGCGAAATATCAAATGCTGGCATTTGTTCACCGTTTACCTTGTCGAGATGACGATAGTGTTACAGCCAAAGATCTTAGTAAGGTAAACATTCTCCTCATTTAGCACATTTTTTTTTCTTTTTCTATTTCTAATCTGTGCATCTATGTGAACTATCCTGATCTCTAGCTCAGTGATCTGTGAAGAGATAGGAGTTTAGCCTATATCATGCTAAATATACTATGTGATCTCAATACTTGCTGCACCACCATTGCTTAAAGGGGTTGTATCACTACAAGGATTGCTTTTTATGTTAAAGATCTTGTAAAAACAAGTCACTTTACAATAGATGTCCATTAACAGTATCCTACCTATTCTGAGATATCCCCTCTTGTATGGGCTGCATCAGCTTCTCAGGTCACTATAGCTACTGTTTGCTATAGCTGCAGACCTGTTTGATCTCTCCTGATAGGCTGCCAGCACTGGTTACTATAGATACAGACCTAGCTTCTACTGCAGCCTAGTAGCAGCCAGTAAACACCCCCCTGAATTCAAACTGAAACCAAGAAAACAGGACTGAGGTAAGATGACTCAACGTAGTGAGACATCCCCTTTTTGCCTGTGTTTGTTGCCCATAGCAACCAGAGCCCAGCTTTCATTTTTTAAAATGCTCATTAAAGTGAGCTTTGTGTTCTGTATAAATTAATACATAGCAGGGCTTTCCAGCTGTAATTTTTTGGGAATATTTTTCTTGGAAGGATTTGCCTTAGACCTGATGTCTGTGCTGAATGATGGTCCTATGTCGATATCTTTTTCTCTCCCTCTCGGACCTTGCACCTCCCTCTGTCTATCTTATTACACATCTACCACGCCCCACCACCTGCTGGACTTAGGCCTTGTCCCCACGGCACTGTTTGGCAGCCGGTTTTCGGTTTTGAAAACCGGCTGCCAAACTTTTACACAGACCTTAATGGAAAATCCTTGCAGTGGGGACCGATTTTTCACCCGGCGGTTTTTGCAGACCGCCTGCGGTCTGAAAAGCATAGAACATGTTCAATCTTCCAACCTGTTTTTGTTTTTTTCCCCCCAGGGATTTGTTTATTCCCCTTTTGTATCACCAATATCGGACTGGTACTATATATCTATTTGTGTTAGGGTCAGCCGCCAAGGGGTGGGGTCGTCCTTTTTGGGACGGGTGCTCTGCCTGGATAGGATTAGTATATATTGGGGGATTATTGTTATATCAGGTCCGCTGTGTATACTCTAGGTGCCCTGTGAAGAAAAGCTGTATATACCAGGTTTGGTCTACAGGACTGTAAGTCTATATTTATAGATAGTTAGCTGTGTATATACATGCATCTGTTTATGTTTAGGACACTGTTAATGTGGTTTGTGACCCTGCGCTTGTGTGATCATTAAGCACAGTTCAATCTGGGTGCTCGTTTGATTATTTTAGTGGCCATTACATGTTCTAATTATTAGGTATTTTAATGCATATCTATTAAAAAATTATTTTTAAGGGAATTTTTTCTGTGAGACTATTGTCAAATGCAACCCTAATGGTATAACAGGCTGCAATGGAAGATTATGTACGGTGCACCGCATTCTCTATTTTCACCCTCCTTACTTGTGGTCACGGTTTTAGGAACAGATGTTTTGTGAAATTATTTTGTATAATATGCTCTGTATGTTTAGTACTCTGAGAATGGTGCCAAGTTGGCCTCTTGAGTAGAAATGACAGGTGACTATCATTTGCCATGGACATTTGTTGTACTGCTGTTTTTTTAAGTGTAAATGATTTAATTTATTTATTTTTTTGCTTTGTATCCAGCAACTTCATTCAAGTGTAAGGACTGGTAATTTGGAGACCTGTTTGCGGCTGTTGTCCCTCGGGGGCACCAGCAAATTTTTTTCAATCCGGTAAGTTGCCGCTTGCATATTAAGTGTCGCTTGTGTTTAAGTAACTTAGACTGAAGCCATCCCAAGTCAATATAAATGAGCAATGGCACCTAATGCTTTAGTAATCCGTGAAAGGAGTGATTATTCGTCACTTCTGTAATATGTCCGGAAGTCCAGATGGAAACTCTAGACGGTGTGATTTAAGGTGCTGCTCTGAAGTTACATGTCTCAGTGAATAGAAATGTGCCACAGTTGACAAACTTGGACCGGTAGCCATGTGGTGATGTAGTGTGATCATTCCAAACACCGTCCTCAATAGTAAATTAGGTCAGTACTAAAGGAAACATGACTTTATTTATTTGCATTGTGTATGTTGTACTTTAGCATGGCAGCCTATTAAGGCTTTAAATCCCAATTTGTAGACAGCAAAATCTAGTTTATTATTTAGATACTGTAGTAAAACACAAGTTGTACAGCCTGGGATACTCTGCATGTTTAGCATAATTCAACGTTGACAGTCCAAGGGCAGTGGATTCAAAATGTGCCCCGTAGCAATCAGAGTGACATGCAGAACCTTGTCTATCAAACCTGTGGTCCGCAGCTATCATTAAAGTTCATTAAAGTTTTTATTTTTTCCAGTGCAGCTTACGTAATAGTAGCTGTGATAATAGCACATTTTCTGTAATAGTTTTGATGAGCTTGATTCAAGGTTTATGGGCGGAACGTGGGAGTTTGGTGTAAGGTTTACTGAGAAGTGAGGCAAAACCACAAAAATATAAAAAAAAAAAAACGGAATCAAAAACTCTGTGTGAGAAAAATATGAGATTAGATGGATTTACTTTTAGAAGAATGGTTATTTTAAATAGGATGCATCAGGAATTAAAGGGGTTCTATCACAACTCTTTTCTCCTACTTAATGGTCCCCTCGCTCTGCTCCAGTCCTGAAAAAAGGGGCGTGCTGTACTCTTTGTGATGCCATCACTTCAGGTCTGTTCGCACGGTTTATTTTGGGGCACATTTTGCTGCGTATTGCGCTTAATACACGGCGAAATGCGTCCCGTAATTACGGTAAACCATAGCTCTCATAGAGGACTATAGATTACACAGTCGTATTGTACGCGCGGGGGGATAAGTGATTAGTAATAACTTCTCACTACGGAGGGAAGACGGCACGGGGAGTAACATTATTGAAGAATGTGATGACCAGGCAGGGAGTATGCATGTACGGCAATATGCATTCCCGAGCCATCACAGAGCGCAGAGTCAAATGAGGAAGCGCGGCCAAGCACAGAGAAGAGAGGAGTACACAAATGAAACAAAAAGGAGTCAGGACTTGCTTGAATTTGCATTTGGGATGCTCCCACGCCAGTTTAATATCATGGCAAAACCCCGTTAGTGAAATTCTTACAGCGTTAATTTTGAACTCTTTGAAACTTGTCTTCTTTTTCAGGAAAAGTATCCTGTAAGTTTAATTTAATACCAATTAATACCGAAAGCGTAACCCATGAGGACTCTAGATTTGCTAAGTTTCTTTTTATTGTTTTTCAGGAAAAGGGAAGTACACCTCTTCACGTGGCAGCAAAAGCAGGGCAGATACTGCAGGCTGAGCTGCTCACAGTTTACGGTGCAGATCCGGGCACACCTGACTCTGCTGGGAAAACGCCTATCGACTATGCAAGGTCAGGGACACAACTCTTTCGAGTCAATTGGCTGTACTTAGAACTCCCATTGATTTTAATAGGTCAAAATGGAGAGCTTTCGAGGCTCCTTCCGGAGATAGGGGCGGGTCCCAGAGGTGGTGGTGGTATCCTAGTGATATGCCATCAATGTCTGTAGTGAGACAACCCCTTTCATTTATGGTGTTGTGATGTCCAGATTAAATTTTGACTCCTTGATCACTTGCCTGTAAGGTTTTAATGTACAAAATAGCCTGGAAATGTCCTTTTTTCAGTTTAAAGAGGACCTGTGACATCTCCTCCTGATGTGTTTGTTTTAGTATTACTGAATTGGTCAGCTGGGTGTTGCTAATCCAGGCTTCAGACGGACAATGGACAATGTCATTGGACAATGACAGATGCAGATTCAGTAATACTGTAACTACTGTAATTAAGATAAGCACAACACAAACTTATAAAGAGAATAATCTCCAGAATTGTTATATCACTGGGAATACAAATATTTACTAAGGCCTAGTTTACATCTGTATCGGAGCCTCCGGTGCAGATTCCATTTCAAAAAATTACAGAAAAAATTGTGCAGCATCATTTAAAAGCCCTGGCAAAGTCACTTCAGCGGAGGTTCCAAAGTGTACCTTAAACGCCCATGTGAACCAGACCTAAAAGAAACATGTCAGAAATTGTCACCACTCCCCTTTAAGAAGGTTATCCAGGAGTTTGATCGCTATTTGATTTATTGTTATGCAGTCGTTTCATGATTTACAGTGCATTGGGTTATATAATGGCTTCAGCTTGTACACACCATACTTTTGCAGCAGCTGGGTTAGGTGTACCAGCTTTGTTCCATTCAACTGAATGAGACCGTTTTAAAAGTCTGGATGACCCTCCTCATAATTAGAAGTCTGCTATAATGGTGAACAGAAACAAGTTTGTGGCACTTACACTGTTTATGATGAGTGTTTGGGGCCGTTTACACAGCAATGGACAAATACCGGGCGGAAAACCTGACTGTAGTGGGGACTGCTGCACGGGTTTTCCATAGGAGTCCGCTGTGTTCGTTTGCGGCTGGTTTTTCAGACGGTCTGCAAAACCGCAAACTGTCTGAAAAAACCGACCGCAAACCCGTGCCGTTGGGACATGCCCTTTATGTACCCAAGCAAATGCTGTAGATTCCACACAAATGTCTAAATCTGCATTGGTGCGGTCTATAGGGATCTGTTCCAACATCGTTTACATACTACTTTCAGGGCATACGGGAACATGTTTTTAGACCTCCAATTCCTCTGGCATGTGTCAAGAGTGTCCCTTTGGTATATGCTGTACTGGTAACGGTCTTTAGCACAAAACGTAGGCACTGTTCCCTCACTTCTTTGCATTACTTCTGTTCCTCATGTGGGAAATCTATTTTTTTCCCTTTATTTACAGCTATAGCCAGTATCATTGATTCTGAAAAAAAAAAAAAAAATACATGGGACGGTGGTGTTCTGTTTTTCTCCACGTAAAAAATTTAAGGTTTCACATTCTTCACATGCTTAAGTGTTTTGATGAAATTGGGATGAATGCCAAGAATGTATGCAAAATGTATTGCTGGATACTGGCATACATTAGTGAGCAAAATTCAATATTAATTAATGTCATTGTACGAGTTGCTTGAAGTGGATGTCCAGTAATTATATAACAGTCAATGCTTTTGATTAATGCCTACCTGCTAAACATAATCTTCCGTGCCTAAAAGCAGTAGTCCATTACTGCAATGTAGCTGTATTGTCTAAGCATGTATTCACATGCAGCATGTCTGTTATTTAAAGGAACGCTCCAGATTTCTTTTCCCTTCGATCATTAGAAAATGCTTTTAGGTGCACTTTAGTGCCAGTAATTTGCTTACCTGCACCTGAATACAGGATTTCTGACTGATGCAATAGTGTTCTGTTGGGTCATGTGACTTGCGCTCGAATTAGATGAAAGACACTATGCTTTTGATGCCGACAGGAAGTCATTCTCTCTATGCATTCCTATGAAACTGACTTTGGACCTCCCATAAGAATGAATAGAGATAGTCACTTCTAGATCTTACAACTGTACTGTGTGTTTCAGCTTTTCAGAGTTCAGCAGTGAAAAAGCAAATATTCAGTGACAGGTAAGCAACTTTACTGGCATTATTGTACACTTTAAAGCATTTTCTAATAAACTATGGGTAGAAAACAAAAGCCTCAAGTGATACTTAAAAAAAAAAAAAAAAAAAAAAAAAAGGTGGGCTGTCCATACAAATTGGGGTTCTATTAATTTAGAATATTCTAATGGGATGTTGGCTGCACATACTTTTTATAAGGCTTATTCACTTTATATATTTTCACTTATATATATTCACTTATAAATTTTCCTATGGAAAATATGCCGTGCAATATGTGGCAGAAATCCAAGGGGAAAAAAAACCCAACCTCGATCTCTCCCTAATTTGACTACTTTTTCACAAGGATCTGACTTTATTTTAGGACTCAGATTAGCCTCATCCAAAACAAACCCTTTGTCCTAGCTCTCCATGCCTTTTTCATGTAGAAAATGTGCGAAATCGCCTTTTTCTATCGGTCAGAAAGTTCGTATTGAACTTTTATGCAAATTATGCTTTTTCCCCCATAAACCCAAATGGGGTACTTGGTATGCATTTTTGCACATGTATTTTGATGCAGAAATTTGTGATTTACATATCAAAATATGTGTGCAAAAATCTTGTAAAACCAGCCTTTAATTTTTTTCATGCTTATTTGTCCTTTTCACTTATCTGGCATACAGAACAAATATACACTCACCGGCCACTTTATTAGGTACACCTGTAGAAAAGGGTTTACCCCCTTTTGCCTTCAAAAATGCCTCTTCTTGGGCTGATTCCAAAAGGTTTGAAAAACATTCAATTGGTCCCCAAGGGGGCCCAAAAAGGGTGCCAAAAAAATTTTCCCCACCCCATGACACCCCACCACCCCAAAAACCCGTTGATACAAGGCAGTATGGATCCATGTTTCATGTTGTTACCCCAAAAAATTCTGACCCTCCCATCCGAATGGCGCAGAAATCGGGGATCATCAGATCCAGGCATATCGTTTTTCTCAATCTTCTATTCAATTTCATAGCTTGGGCAAATTAGTCCCAGTTTTGTTCCTTCAACTGAAAGGATTTCACTGTGCTGTGTTTGTGTCTTTGCTGCTGTAAGACCATCTGATCAAAGTTCCTCTATGCATTCCAAAAGATGCTTTTGGGCTCCCTTGGTTTAAGGATGGTATTTGATTCACTGTTGTTCGCTTTTCTATTCAGCTCGAACCAGTGCAGGTCCAATTTCTGGCTTTGTTCCTTAGCTTTTCAACAACATTTCGCCCACAGGACTGGGGCTGCTCAATGGATTTTTAGTTTTGTTTCTTTTTTTGAGCATTCATTAAATTCATTTAAATTTTGGAAATTGCGTGCAAAATCTCAGAGATCAGCAGTTCTGAAAACTCAGACTCTGCCCTTTTGACAACTTTAACAAATCATGCAACTCGTTTCACAAGACACTTCCATAGTCACCTTTTTCATATAAAATGCATCGCCTTTTTCTATCGGTAAGGGTATTGACTTGTGACATTTGCTTATCCATGCCTCAATGGGACTGGTTGCCTTTGCCATGTTTTTTGGCTTTGGATTTACATAAAATTAAGTGTGAACAAGAGTTGGACAAGCTTATAAATCAATTTGTCCGTTTTGGATGTATATGTCGACAGCATAAGGTCATGGGTGGTTTAACAATAACCAAATGGCTATTTGGTTTACTATGGATTTTATTATAGTGAAAATATGGCCATCACTGTTGAACGAAACCGTTGGCATGTGTGTAAGGCTCACAGTATTTATAGCAAAAGCCATATGTGATGGATCCAAATTCTGCTTAGAGGACCCTATGGGCTTCTAATGAGTCCCGTTCAGGTTTCTCTTGTTTTGGTAGAAGTTAAAGCACTGCAGAATTTTCAAATGGCAGTGTTTAAGCTTGTTTTATTATTATTACATTGTTTTCAAATGGTGCTCAAAGTTTGGAGAAGAGCACATGGATCAATTAGTTCCATTCAGTGAAATAAATAATTATTTGACCCCTTGCTGATTGTGTAAGTTTGCCCACTGATAAAGACATGAACAGTCTATAATTTTAAGGGTAGGTTAATTTTAACATTGAGCGATAGATCCAAAATAACATCCAGTATATCACATTGCATAAATTTATCTGCATTTTGCTGAGAGAAATAAGTATTTGATCCCTCTGGCAGACAAGACTTAATACTTGGTGGCAAAACTCTTGTTGGCAAGCACAGCAGTTAGGCGTTTTTGTAGTTGATGATGAGGTGTGTACACATGTCAGGAGGAATTTTGGTCCACTCCTCTTTGCAGATCCTCTCTAAAGCATTATGATTTTGAGGCTGTCGCTTGGCAACTCAGAGCTTCACTTCCCTCCATAAGTTTTCTATAGGAATAAGGTCTGGAGACTGGATAGTCCACTCCATTACTTTAATGTGCTTCTTTTTGAGCCACTCCTTTGTTGCCTTGGCTGTATGTTTTTGGTTATTGTCTTGCTGGAAGACCGAGCCACGACCCATTTTTAATGTTCTGGCGGAGGGAAGTAGGTTGTCACTCAGAATTTCAGGTATATGACTCCATCCATTCTCCCATTGATGCTGGGAAGTAGTCCTCTGCCCTTAGCAGGGAAACGCCCCAAAACATAATGTGCAACATGTATGAACGGGGCTGCGCCAGAATTCTGGCCTCAAAAAGCTGTAGACCAGTTCTATAGATGTATGAACAGGCTTACTCCAAATTTTGGTGCAATAAATGCCTTTGTAATGCACCAAAGACACTTTTTAGCGCGCCAAAGTTTTGGGGCGTTGTCGGGGCATCGCACGACATTAGAAGAAGTAGGCACATTTATAATTCTTTGCCGCAGAACAGTTAGAACAGCCAGACCAAGTTAAAGGTGGTCTGCTTGAGTTGTCGTATTGGCACTAGACTATGTATGCCTGTATGTATGAACTGCAGAAGAACAGGTTCATACATTCTGGCACAGTCTATACTACCTTAAAGAGATTTAGAACGGTCTCATCGGACATCAGCACCTTCTCCCAATCACTCACAGAATCATCCAGGTGTTCACTGGCAAACTTCAGACGGGCCTGTTCATGTGCCTTCTTGAGCAGGGGGACCTAACGGGCACTGCAGGATTTTAAACTATTACGGCATAATGTTCCCCCTGTGTAGTTTTAGGCTGTGTTTTGCCAAGTTTTTCAATACAGGTTCTAGGTACAGCTTTAAAGAAGGCCAGTCAGTCAGGGTACAACACAATTATTTAACATAGGAACCAATCAATTATGATCAAATATAACATATAAGTAAGAGAATAAACTGGGTACAGAAAATAGTGTGACATTGGGTACAGTTTTGCTAAATAAGTATTCACAGTTAAATACTTACAAACTTCACCTCCTTGGAGCTTATAACATCACCTGTTTTTTTTTTTTTTTTTTATAACTTCAGCCATTGAGAAGCTAAATGGGGAAAACAGGGAACTCCAGGAGGGACTTTCACTTCAACACCAGCGAGAGCGTCCTCAGCACCGGGTACAAGAGCTTCTAAATCACCAAAGCCTCTCTGGTTCTTATAAGTCTTAAACAAAAAAACAGGCAGACACAACCTACGTATTGTGTCCACTTAGAATACAAAGTTCTTTTGTATTACCTCATCTTGTACCATGGAGGGGCCAGCTCCCTGAGACTAAGATAAGGAAATACAGAATCACTCGAAACCAGACGATGCGGTGCCCCCTTAGGTCATATATTAAGTGAAGTCTGCAGGCTTGAGAGCTAAACAGAAGTATGCAAGACTGTGTGATTATAACTTATGATACAACATTGGAATTATAATTTGTTTAATATACAAGAAATGGAAATTATGGAATCAACTAGTCACACATTTCACTAGCACTACAGGCTGATCTCTCTCCTTCCCCATGATCAAAGATAATCCATGAGGTGATTTTGTATGGTGCCCCAGATCGATGTCGATTGACAGTGATTTTGTATTTCTTTCATTTTCTTATTTTTGCACCAACAGTTGTCTCACCCAGTGTCTTACTTGTGGTTTTGTAGCCCATTTCAGCTTTGTGCAGGTCTATGGTCTTGTCCCTGACATCCTTAGAAAGCTCTTTTTTTTTTCTTGCCCATGTTGAAGAGGTTAGTCTGACTGATTGAGTCTATGGACAGGAGTCTTTTATAATGGTGACTATTTAAGACAGCTGTCTTTAATGCAGGTAACGAGTTGGTTAGGAGCGTCTAACTAGTCTGTATAAGCCAGAACTCTTATTGGTTGGTAGGGTATCAAATAATTATTTCTTTCAGCAAAATGTGAATAAATGTATATAATTTATACAATGTGATTTTTCTGGATTTTATTTTTGATATTCTATCTCTCAATGTTAAAATTAACCTACCCTTAAAATTATAGACTGTTCATGTCTTTGTCAGTGGGCAAACTTATACAATAGCAAGGAATCAAATAATTTCCTTTACTGTACATGTGTTGAATAGGTCTACAAAACAGGCTTTGTGGGCAACATTTAACCAAACAGTCCACATCGCTAACCCCACTTTATTAAAGCCTTGTTTGCCTTTTTAACAGGCAAGGTGGCCATCATGAATTAGCAGATCGCCTTGTGGAAATTCAGCATGAATTGACCGACCGGTTAGCATTTTATCTTTGTGGGAGGAAGCCAGGTAAGCAGCAATAGAAGTAAAAGTTATGAACTTTGATAATGTTAATAATTAAAATAACAAGTGTATTTTATTTAATATTTTTTTTAGACCATAGAAATGGACAGCACTTTATTATACCCCACATGGCAGATAGGTAAGGATAGGTTTCATCTTTTACATATTAAAGACAGATCTCCATTTTAGCCATTTTAGCTGTGTACTTGGAAAAAATATGTGATTAAAGTGTTTGACTATGTATCGCCCAAGCTTGCATTAAGGTGGATGGAAATCGTGAATAAGTATGTTTTGGATTTTAATAGTTTGTAAATTTCATATAGAGTCATGAGAAAAAGAGAGAACATCCTGTTTTATCAGAATATGATAAAAAAAAAATCCAGTTCTTAGAAGGTCTTAAAAGTAGGTAAATGCTAACTCCAGATAAACAAAAACTCCCAACAAATTCCACGGTGTCGTTATTTAACAAGAATGAATCCAGAATTGAGAAGCCATCTGTGGGAAACAAAGTACAGCCTATGACTCAATTATCTGTAGAACCATATTTAGCAGTAATAACTTGAAGTTCTTGTTTTCTGTATAACGTCGTCTTTCACACCCTCCTGGAGAAATGTTGCTTCAACTCATTTATATTTGTGGGGATTTGTTCATTCCCAGCTCTCTTAAGGTCCCTCCAAACATTTGGATCAAGGTCGGGATTTTGACTGAACCATTGCAACACTTTGATTCTTTTCTTTTTCAACCATCCTGTTGTACATTTGCTGGTGTGCTTGAAATCATTGACCTGCAGGACCTAGTTTGGGCCAAGCTTCAGGTATTGGACAGATGGTTTCATATTTGACTCTAGAATACTTTATTATACAGGGGAGTTCATGAATGACTGCCAGATGTCTAGGTCCCATGGCTGAAAACAAGCCCAAATTATCACCCCGTTGCCCCTGCTTGACAGTAGCTATGAGGTATTTGTGCTAATATCTGGGCTCCGTTTTCCCAGCTGTGTATTATGGCCAAACATCTCTGCTTTGGTTTCATCTGTCTAAAGGACATTGCTTCAAAATCTCATGATTTGTTCAAATGCTTTGCAAACTAATGCCATGCAGCCATGTTCATTTAAGAAATAAGAGGCGGTCTCCCGGCAGTCTCTTCAAATGAGCCATACTTGTTCATTCTATTTGTAATTCTACTGTCATGAAGTTGATAATTTAGAATGCTATCTGATTCTTGCAGAAATATGTATTTGCGAGGTCTCTTTGCAGTTTCTCTGTGAATTGCATGGTCTGATCAATGGGTGAATTTGCTTGAGGATCTGCTCTTAGAAAGATTTTAAACTGTCTTGGATGGTTTCCACTTGTTAATAATCTTTCTCATGGTACAATAATGGACTTCCTATACTTATGGTCTTCAGCAGTTGCTTCTGTAAGATAATTTCTGATGGCTTGCTAATATCTTTGCTCTGCAGCACTGTGTTAACACGTCCGAATACTGTAGACCGGAAAATTTCCAAAATTTCTGCTTTTGTAAAGGTGGTAACTCTTGGTAATGATCGATTATGCAAAGACATTTAATTAGCAGTACCTGGCTGGTACTTAGCCACCTAATTTCATTTTTCACATGCTACTACCACATTTTGGCCTAGGTTTTGTTAAAGGGGTTTTATCATTACACACTTTCGTAGACTTGAGCTGTTTCTATCTTTTTCAGCTTCAAATCCAGGGGCGAGTATTTCTTCCCTGTAGATGTGTCTCTCCTCCCAGGAGGCGTGTGTTCCCTCACTGAAGAGTTGTGACATCATTCTGTGTGAAGCAGTGGAAGGGAGAGGACGTCACGGTTCTGCAGACCTCCTGCAATGTTCTCTTGTCTGCATAGCTGTCACCTGTCTCCCAGGCTGCACAGACTCCTTGTAACCAGAACCCCTGCATTGCTGTAACCAGAACACCTTCATTGGTGTAAGCAGTCATACATACAGCCTGAACTGATGAAACAAATGTGAGAAATGCACGCTGCCCCCCCACCCTCGCCCTCTGTTAACAGACAGGAGGTAGAGCAGACTGGATAAGGCTGTTATATGGGGGGAGCACAGAGTATAAGGCTGTGTTATATGGGTGGAGAACAGGGTATAAGGCTGTGTTATATGAGGGTAAAGTGAATCTAACAGCTAGAGATTCAGTAATTGCTCAGATATTTACATAGTCATCACTGGGAGATGAGTATAGAGAGAAGCTGAGACAGCCTTCATTGTACACACACAGTCCTCTCAGGCATTGTTTCACTTTTGTTTTCCACAGCTCAGAGAGGAGTAAGCACAAAGTACAGGCAGCCAATCACAGCACGGGGCGTTTCCCATGCAGGGGTCCTGTGCGAACAGGCTGAATGACCTATCAGTCAGCCAATCACAGAAAAGGTGGCGTGTCCCGTCAGCTGCTGCAGAAATAGCTATAGATGCACAGATAAGCTCAGATCTGCTATACTAAGTGACTTGGGTAATGCAAACCAATTGTAAAAGTGCTTATTTTTACTGTCCCCATCATTTGCGATATGATCTTTCTAGTGAGAAAACCCCTTTAAGGAATGAGACGATGTAATTTTTCATGTGGTGGTGTTCATCTTAGATTGTATTTACCTAAGATTAAGTCCTTCTAAGGATCACGTTTTTTGTTTGTATTATGACCTGATATGTAAAACTGTAGAGGATGTACTTCTTTTTCTCCTGATTTCTTTCTTCCTTTCAGTATCTTATCAATGGTCTACATATACTGGTGCAGCCATTATCTTCCACCAAACAGTTGAGGTAACAAAGTACTTGCCTGGAAATAATATGCATTATTACGAGCAAGCATTTAACTTCAAAGTGCCTGAAGCGGCTGTCCTTGTAAGCAATAACTTCAGCTGGTAGGGAAGTTTTTTTCTTTATTCTAACATCATACAAGGGAGAGACAGCTGCAGAGCAGCTGTGGAAAGCCCTTGTAAATAGTATCTTTGTTGTGTAGACAGCTTTCATGCTAATGTGGAAGGGTTTTTTTCTTTGCATTTTAAGTATGCATCAATAATGTTAATTTTCCTTTTGTTCTGTGGCTGTTCATGTGGAAAAAGGAGGCTGTAAGTAAAGACTCTTAAGGCTTTTTTTCCCTTTACGAGTATATATTTAGTGAAACTAGCTTGGGTTTATTATACTGTTATTGCTGTAGCTGCCTGTTATCAATTTCTAGATTGACCTTTTTTTAAGTAAAGGCAACCTTAGACATAAATGCAAATCTATTGTTTTGCCATCTGCTGCAATAATCAGTCTGAGTGTACTCCTTTTTTTATTTTATGGTGTCTGGTAATCGAAGTGTGTCACATCCTTTTCACAAAGGAAATAGAAGGCATGGACCGAAGTGACCTCTCTCCCCAAACTGTAGATATTTCAGAAAAATTTCTGAAAAAAATAATCTTGGAGAGCTCTGTACTATAATATTTCTGATAAAATTGTCACCATTTGCACAGTAGACAAAAATAACAGATTTTTTTTCCCTGTAGATTAATCTTTACCATTAATGACATCTTGCACCAATTCCATGCGGTGTAAAGGATTCCTATACACACTCTTCCCATAACCTTTTTTGTAATTGGCTGTATGTGTACATTTTGGTGACTTCATATGCCTAATTTTTGTTTGACTTTTGTAAAGTATGGTTCCACATTCAAAGAGTAACAAATCAATGAGATGTTTGCTGTCTACGGTTTGACAGGAAATGGCAGTTTTTTTCACTATCCATTTTTCTTTTTTTTTTCCTCAGAAAAATGCAGTGCTTGTCAGGTTGTTAGTTTAAAAAGAAAAGTGTTTTTTTTCCCCCTTTCTTTTATTCTTGTGAAGCCCTCTCTATTCCAGCATCACCATTGCTTCCGGTGCTCCTTGCCGATGATGCCACATTAATTTGTCTTGTGACATTGCAGCAAGTTGTTGCTTACATCGGTCTCTTCCTGTATGAACATCACATTACAAATGCGGCTACTGGCTGCAATCGGACATGACCGATGACTAGGACATCATCTGCGCAGAGCACCGGAGCAGTGGCACCACTGGAACAGAGCAGACTTACAGGCATGTTATTTTTCTTTTTCCTTCGCTTGAACTCCTCTGGAGTATTTTTTTTAAGCATAATGGACAACTCCTTTAAATAGATGGCAACTGCCCATTGACTATTTGTCTGGGCAGTTAGCATCTGACGCTACATGGAAGTTTGAAATTGTCTGTGGGGAAATTGCAGACTGCCACTAATTGAGTAGCTCTGCGGTGAATTCACAGGAATCTGTAAAAAAGAAAGAAAAAAATAAAGTTTTGTACAAATTACACCTTCAGATGTCTTTTTCTGACCATATGTAAAATGACCCAATATGTAGAATACCATAATATAGAAAAAAACACATACACCAAAAATAAATTTTTTATCAGCATTGGGGGAAGAGGGGGGGGGGAGTTCGCATGAAGCAGTGTCTGCACAGATCGGCTCTCCTCTAGCTGCGAGACAACTTTGCATAAGAATGAGGAGGGTGACGCGTGTGCTCGTCCTCTCCATTCACTTCTGTGGGAGCTCCCGAATGTAGCTGAGCGCACACACTTGGCTATGTTCGGGAGCTCCCATAGAGATGAACGAAGAGGATGACCGCAAGCGACGCCCTCCTCCTTTTCATACACTGTCCGTTCACAGACAGCTGAGAGCCGACCTGTGCAGTAGACTTTTCTTCATGCTAAACCCCTTTAATACAAACATCCCAAACCGCAGCTTTTAGCCCCGACGACCCTAAAACTTTTTTGAGTGCCATTTTTCCTGTTTAAAAATAAATAAAAAGTGCAAAAACTATCTATCTTGTTTCATTATTAAAAAAAAATATTTTGGGTACGTGTTGGATCTGTTTTAGATCCGATTGCTGCAGGGTTTTTGGATCCAGCACGGATCCAAAATCGGATCCAAAAAATGCCACGTTAACACCCCCTAAGATTAATTTTCCAGAAGTCTATGAGCAGTTCTTACTTTGTTACCTTTCATTCTGCAAATCGGTGGTAATCCGAGATCAGACTTCACTAATATGATTTTCTTAGGGCTTGTTCACACGGAGTTTACACTCCGTGTTACAAGCACTTTAGGGTTCCGTCTTGTGGTCCGCACTGTCGGTCCCCAAGAAGGATCTAACAATTAGCAGTGAGATTATCACTGCTCGCTGTGCTGAACATGGAGCGGCGTTCACATGAGAGAATGCAGCTGCGTGTTTGCTTTTTTTTCAAGAGGGAAAGGCAGCTGCTCTATTGTAACACGGAGCGGGTTTTCTCATGTGAAAACGCTCCGTTTTCAGCAACAGGAGCAGTAGAATTCATGTAATTTTTTAAAACCCTTCTTGGGAAAGGACGTGCGGCCCCAAAGGGACGGACCCCTTTAAAGGTTGAAACTTTGGGAGTTTTAACTCTGTGTCAACAAGCCCTTACATGCATGTATGATATTTCAGAAAAATGACAAAACCCCCCTTTTGATAACTTGCTTTGTTGTGTTTTTTTTTTAAAGTTATTTAAGGCAGCTTTTTTTAAATTGTTTTCAGCGTCGGGGAACTTATTAAAGAACGGGCCCAAAGCTGAAAAAGAAAAAGTTTTTCGTTGTGAGTATATAAAGGGGTTTGCTTATTTAGCACTTGCTCTGGTTTTATGTGGGACATTTGTAAAGCATGTTTTATTTGCAGCTAAGCAATCACTTATTTGAAGAATTGGCAATGGATGTTTATGATGAAGTGGACCGAAGAGAAACAGATGCAGGTAAGGGATTACTAAAATGATGGTAAAATCCTATAGCTAGCCCAAATATTTTTATATTTGAAGCTTTTTTTTAAGCCCTTTTAAAATTTTTTTTTTTTTTTTTAATGTGTAGTAGCTAAAGTGAAGGTCTTGACGGTGTATACTAAGCCTGATGTCCTCCCACATCAGAAACAAGTCCCTAAGACCCTGTTTGGTTTTCTTTTGGTGTGAAGGGAAAAGGGAAAAAGGGGGACTTTTTTGAGTACAAAATTTTGGCCCAATGTAAATAAAATTAATGTAGGTGGTGGTCTTGGGGATTTTTAAATTTAAGATCCAAATACGCATTATGGGGTCCTATGTTCCTTTTAAAAGGGGGAACATTTGGAAAATATAGATGTAATCTATATTAACTTCATAAATTGCCTTATATTTGCAAAAGGGCGGGGGTTAGTGGTTTTTGGGTTTCAGGGAAAGGATATAATGTACAGCTGCTTATTTGTCTCTGTGATTTTAAATTGGGGCCCCACCCAATCCACAGTGAAGGGAAAAAATCAAACTCTGCATTATTTCCCCTATCTAAACGGGGGGTTTTTGATTGGCTACCCGATTTTTTTTTTTTTCCACCAGTTGCCCAAAAAATTGGTTCTGCCTGAATCGTCCCAACTTAAAAGGGTTTTCTCACTACAAGGATTGGCTGAGAGGCATGGTTGGGATTAAAAATGCAGCTTGTGAAAAACCCTTTTGGGGATCGGGTGTTCCCTTTCTTCATTTTTGGGGATGTTTGTTTATAAAAACAGCAGTAAAAAAATGGATTCCAGTATGTAATGGAGGATAAAAAGGGGCTGGAAAGCAGGAGGGGAAAACCCCTCCCTTACATATTTCCTCGTTTTGCTGAGTTGCGGGCAGGAAATACTGTTTTACAGTATGTAGTGGGAGACTCAGATTAAACCTTTACAGGCAGCTGTGTCCTCCTCCTAGCCGAGTAACCTGTTATAAGCTGCTGCATCCTCCGCATTTGGGGGACTGGTAAATACACAAGGGTTGTATTTAATTTGTTTTTTGGCTAAATTTTTCACCCAAAATTCGTGCATTGAAAAAATTTAATACACCTTGATTGGGTTTAAAATTTTTATAAAAAAAAAATGGGTTTAAATTTTTCTCCCTTTGTATTGTATGAAAAACCCAAACCCCGGCCCAGATCTAAAATAAAAAGCTTGTTTTTAAGAATTCCCCCCCCCCCCCAAACCACACACACACAACACCCTCCTCCCCACCCCACCCCCTACAAAATTTTTTTTTTCACATACCACCCCCATATAGATTTTTTTTTTGGGGGGTTGGGGGGCTTACAATTACATTATTTTAGTAGGGTCAAGGGGCCCCGTTAAAAAGTCCATTTGGGCCCGGGAAAAAAAAAAAAAAATGCTTTTATAAATATTTTAGACTAAAAAATTTAAAAAAAGTATGACTTTTGGAGGGTGGGAGGCAAAAAAAAAAAAAAAATGCCAAAAAAATTTTATAGTAGATAAAAAAATAAGACTTTTTTCCCAACATTGTCATTAAAAAATAAAAGGGATTTTCTTCAATTTAGGTTTGTCTAAAAGCCAAAAAATACCTTTGGGGAATTTTCTTTGGGTTTTAGTATTTTAAAAGTTTTAAAAATCGGCGGAAACTTTCGTTGTAGGGCGAAAGAAAAAAACCTAAAAAAAAACTGGGGGCAAAATCGGTGAAAAAAACCGCAGCCCTGCATAGGAAAAAAAATGTTGGGGTTTTCCCAATGTATTTTGTCCTATGCTGTGGCCCCTAGCCTTTCAGGGGAAAAAGGGTTTTTACTTTCATTTGACAGGCAGTTTGGGGACAATTTGGAAAGATTCCTTCGGTGGGACGATACCAATTGTGAGGGGGAAAAGCTGGGGAAAAATTTACAAATATAAAAGGGAAAAAGGGGTGCTCACCCTTCCCATGGTGTCGTTGGTGTTTGACCCGGGGGATAGGTCTTGTGCCCCGGCCCGCTGTTGGTGCCCCGGTCAGCTTTTGGTCATTGTTTAAAAATATTTTAAAAAACCCACCATTCTTTTGATCCCCGGGCCCCAACATAAAGTTCAAACCCCTCTTTATTAAAAAACCATAATTTAAAACATCAAAAAATAATGAAAGGGTACGGGAATTTTCATTTTGGCGTTTGGGGTGATATTTGCCCTTGCTCACAGCTTAGTGTCTGTATTCTCTCAATGCATTTAAAAACCGTTACCCCAAAATTTCATACTTTCTGGTTTATATATTTGTTATAACTGTATTTTCATTTATGCGAACACAATGTGATGTGGTTTATTATTCTCCTTATGTAACATTATGCCTTAATAAAAACCTTTTTGAATTGTAAAAAAAAAAAAGTTACTCTCCCACCACCTGTAGGGAGCGGACACCTATGTTAATTAACATCGTGTTCAGGGTACTTAGAAAGAGCCTTGTATTAATGCGCTGGATTGCCCTCAGTACAAAATGTTGATAAAATAAAGTTTGAGAAAATTTTGGTTCCAAATTTTGGGTGGTAAAGAATATAGCCCCAATTGTCACAGAGGGAAATGTAGTACCCTTTCCTTCCTGTGAATCCTGAATATTCCTCAACACGGAAAAAGGGGAAAAATTTTGTAAACCTGTTTTTATTGGTTAAATATGACGGGAATGGTTTTTTTAAAAATTTTTTATTCCCCGAATTATCCCAAATGTTAAAATAGTTTGACCCCCCGATTTCTGAAAAGTGCCCCAATTTTTTTACCCCCCTCCCCCTTTTTGTTTTTTTTTTCAATGGGGTATAATTTTGTATATAATCTAGTTTTGCTTTAACTATTCATGTCTTGATGGTCCTGTTGAAGTTCGTCATCAAATGCCAGATCAGGGGTTTTATGCCCCTGTTTAAAAAACATTTTGAAATTTTACTTTTTTAACCCCTTGGGTTAAAAACCCCTTTTTTTTTTTGGGCAGAAAAAAAAGTTAGCCCGTTTCAAAGCCCCCAAAATTTTCTAATTTTGGTTTAAAAGACATTTTAAGTGACGCCAAAAGGGGACAAAAAAGGGTTAATTCGTTGTTTTGAAAACCCAAAGGGAAATTTGAAAAACAATTTAACCCCCCTTTCCCCCTGGTTTGTTTTGTCCTAAAAATTGGTAACCGTGGTAAGCCCCGGGGTTTTTTCCCGCAAAATTTTTTGGGCGTTTTGAAAAACCTTAAAATATGAGGGAGCATTTTTTAAAAGAAATAAATGGTAAAGGAATTTTCTGCACTTTTTTGTGTTTGGTCCCCTTTTTTTGGTTTTTGGGATTCAAAGATGACGAAACCCTTGATTAAGAGTTTAAAAGAAAATATGATGGTGCTACCTTCTTATGTCTATATTGTATGAGAATGTAAAATCAAACCTAAATGCTCCCAGTATGCAAATTAATTTCTTTAGATTTAGGGTGCTTTCACACGGTGCGGGTTTTTTTTGGTTTTTTCAATGCGGTTTTTTTTTTTTGCAGGAAGGCACGCAATTAATGCTTTTATTGCACACAAAAAAATTTTTGGGAAAAAACGCGGTAATTACCCTGATTTTTTTCCGCGAATTTACCGCGGGTTTTTTTGCTGGGTTTTTTTTGCCGCAATTTTTAAAGGCCCTTAATTGCTGTGCTTTTGCCCCAAAAAAAAGCATTTAAAAAAAAATCAAAAAAAAGCACCCTGTGAAAGCACCCCTTTGAGAGCTTCAACCCTAAAATTGTGGTTTTTTTGAAAAAAAAATTTTGTGGCGCCCCTCATCATGCAGTTAATTTTCAAAAATTTAAATTCATTTATTTTTTGGGGCCCTTTCCTTGGAAATGTAGCATAGATGCCTGGTGCTTATGATAGAGGGGAAAAAAAGGGGTTTTGGGGGGGGGGGGGGGGGGGGGGGGGGGGGCGGGGGGGGGGTTTTTTTTGTAAAGGGGGGGGGGGGGGGGGGGGGGGGGGGGGGGGGGCCACATTTAGGGGGGGGGGGGGGGGGGGGGGGGGGGGTTGGGGGGGGGGGGGGGGGGGGGGGGGGCCGGGGGGGGGGGGGGGGGGTTTTAATTGGGGGGGGGAGCGGGAAATTGGGGGGGGGGGGGGGGGGGGGGGAAAATGGGGGGGTTGGGTTGGGGGGGGGGGGGGGGGGGGTTATGGGGGGGGGGGGGTTGTGGGGGGGGGGTTTTTCCTATTGGAAATTTTTTATTCGAAAAAAAAGTTGATTCCTTATAACATACCTAGTTTTCCCTTTTTCGATGGAGGCCATGTTTTGTCATACTTCCTTGTGTGATCGGCATGCCTTGAAGATCCTGGCTAATCCATGCTGCAATAACTGCAGAAGACTGAAAAATAAATTATAAAAAGTAAATTTTTGCCCGTCATCAGTTTTTATACAAAACTGCTTTAGTCATTCAAACATGAAGTTCGTTTTTCAATGACATTTCTCCACAAGCCAGAATTCGTGAATGAAGAATGGGTGCAGCACATAGTCCAGTGTTGCTTTGCCGGTGGTCCCTTTTTTAACCCCGTGATAGAAATTGTGGGGGGTGTCTTCTACATGCATTTTCTAAATTTTAGAAATTTTTTTTTATTTTCAAGCTATCCCCGGGGGAGATTTTAAACTTTTTTTTCAACCCGTTTGTGTTTTGAATTCCAAAGATTAAATGTTTGGTACTGTGTTGCAAGCAAAAAAATAATTACTGCGCTCAACAAGAGAGAGAAACAAACAACAAGGCAATCTTACAAACATGATATTTCTTTTAATGGCTATTATTTATGTTGTTTATTTTAAAAAAAATATTTTATATTTTATATATATATTTTATATATATATATATTATATATTTTATTTTTTTTAAAAAAATTTTTTTAAAATCTGCAAGATTTTATTTTCAGTGAGGTATTAAGTTTTTTTTAAACCCGAACACTGTTTAATTACATAAAATATAGTTAACTTTAAAATGCTCTTCTCTGTTGAGCCAAAAAAAAATTTAATTTTCTTTTGGGTTTGTTTTCCCTTTGTTCTAGATTCATGTATTATACTGTGCATCTTCAATTGTAGATAATGTGGAATTGGTCTTGAAAAGTATAAGCAATCAACATAGGGAATTTACAGCCAAGATAAAGCCCCGCCCGATATTTATAAATGTTTCATTGATGAAGAAAAAAAAAGAAAAAAAATTTTGAATTTTTTTCCCCAAATTTTAGTAGGGAAAAAGGGAAAATTGTAATTTGTTTATTTTTTTAAAATTGAAACCATTAAATTTTATTTGACTATATAATGGTAAAGGACTGTAACTTTCCCTATGCCTGCCCCAAAAACAATTGGGAAAACGACTTTCATTTGGTTGCTGATGTGTTTTGTCCAGGAGGATGCCAAGAATGGTTTCTTAGAGCCCAAAAAGGGCAGCTGTTAAGGTAGCTTTCAGCTTCTAGATATAAACCAGAACATTCCCATTCATGGAATTCAAGCAGAGATTTTAAAACCTCCAATTACAACACAACTTTTCAAAACTCAACAGTACACAGAAAAATAAGAAACTTTGTAATATGTCTTATTAGAGAATAATGTATTTTCTCTCTTTTTCAAAATTGTCCCTCCCAACCCCTGTTCCTTTTTTTGTTTCATCTGTTTTAAGGGGGCCCGGAACCCGCTTTTCGGAGAGCCAAATTCAGGTTTTCCGTAGAAGTTTATGGGGTGGAAAAAAAAGATTGAAAGTCGACACAGAGATTTTCCCTGTTTAAACAAAAGTTTTTTTTTTTCCACCTTTGAGTGAGATTTACAGCTACACTGTTACTTACTGCTGTCTAAACTCCTCCTGTTCGATACTGCTTGTGTTTAATGTCACATTCTCCCCCTCCCCTCCCCATAGATTTCCCTGAGCTTTCAGTGACACTGAACCATCTCTTCTGTAGTATGGATTTTCTTAGTAATTTGAGTGAACCGATGAGAAAACAGGAGGAGAGAAATGGAAGCGCTGAATAATTATTTCACCTGATTTTATGAAATTAGGTTACAAAATTTCTTTATTGCCCTTACTGTTGGTTTATGGAAAGTTGTTTTCTAATTAGAGGTATGCTAAGGAACTAAATACAATAATGATAACCTACTTTTGGTTAAAAGGGTTGCTGGGGTTTAACAGTTGATAACCTTCTTTGGATGTGGAGTCCTACTACCAGCAGTTGCAATGGGAAAAGTATTGTGCACAAACAAATGCTGCTGTATTTGAACTACACCTCAATGTGACCATATGGCGTGAAAGAACCAGGAAATTTTTATAACCTCCTATTGATTGACTGGCGTTACAGTGGTGGGGCCCCCAATGGCCATGTGTTTATTGCTTCTTCTGTGGATAGGATGTAAATCTTCTCAGAGGAAGTACCCCGTTAAATTCTATGTGTGGTTTACAGATGTTAGTCATGTTCAAAATGATGATAATGTCAAAGATTTTTCATAGCTTTTAATAATTAGTTTTTTTGTTGTATGTGACCGCTGTGGAGAGAGATGGGAATTACTCTTATAAATGAATGGTGAAAGTAATGGCCTAGCTGAAGCTTTTTTGAAAGAAGCAATAGGGAATCTTACCAGTTCATCTTCTCCTATGACTTTCCGTTAGGAATGCAATAAATCAAGAATGCCTGTGCAGGGAAAACAAGGAAAAAAAACTACCTTTTCTTAAGACCCAACTACATTTCACTTTCCAGAAATTGTTGACTGACTAATTTAAATGTTTCATATAAAGAGGTATTCCGAAAGTAGAAAAAATGGTCGGGGCATGATGGAAATATATATAAGCAAAGAAGCATATTTACCTACCAGAGGTCAATGATCCCGGCAGTAGCCTTACCCATTCGTTGATCGTGTGACAGGTGCAGCCAATCGGAGGCCGCACTGTGCACGTACCTGCTGCGACCTGTGATTGTCTGCGCCTGTCACATGAAGGCTATGTTCACACTGCGTAGTTGCAGCGCGTACAGTACAGCCGCAATTATCCCGTGTGATTTGGGAGTCACGCTGATCAGCGGGTACTCCAACGGTGCGGGGGGAGGAGGGGGGCGGCAACCCGCAGGCCCCATTGACATGCATTATTCACGGCGTGTATTCGCCACAAGTAATTCACATGTCACTTATCTCTCCGCGCGTACAATACGATCGTATTGTACGAGCAGGGAGAGGAGGCGTAATCCATAGTTCTCTGAGAGCTATGGATTACCGTAACTTCGGTGCGCATCTTGCTCATATTAGAGTGCAAATATAATGCGAATGTGCGCCGAAATTTGCCTCTGTGAACATACCCGGACAGGCAAGGCTACTGCCGGGATCACCAGGATGGCCATGGCGGCAGAGCAAAAGCGTCTGGAAGGTAATGGGCTTCTTTTCTTATATTTTTTTCATCGTGCCGTGACAGAATAACAATCATTTTCTGCTGTCGGAACACCACTTTTAAATTAATCCTCCTTTTTTAACATTTAGATTTTAACCAGATGTTCCTATATGTGTTTTATGTCTCTAGAGTTTGGAATCCGACTTAAATGATGGGACTTTTACGGTACAAGAGTTTCTGGAGGTTAAAAATGCCCTGACTGCATCAGAAGCAAAAATTCAACAGTTGATGAAGGTTAACAGCAATCTCAGTGATGAGCTTCGGATAATGCAAAAAAAGGTAATATTAGTATGCAGATGTAGTATATAATACACCAAAGATTTCAGTCACTACAGTCCTCCTTAAGTGTT